>JAJHUR010139383.1:0-42697 GCA_027495735.1 Lutjanus campechanus
GTAACTAAAAATAAGAAAAACACAATAAATAATAAAACATTGAGTATGTTAATTGAGATGTACATGTATGACATTTGCATGGGGGACTGCTATGATTGGACAAAATTACAAGGTCATTCAGAATTCACAGAGATTGTTTGTGACAATTCCAACATTGTAACTTCCTGGAGGGACTGAAAAGTATATTTGACAACAGTACTCGTTTTAGGTATGTAGTGCACTGTACGTGATTTTGGATGCAGCGTATGTGTATTTTCAAGTGAAAACATTCTGCATTTTGCATTCATCACCCTGTGTTGTGATGGAGGACGGCGGGTGTAGTCTGCAAGTCCTCGTTGATGCTGTCAGTATATGACACAGATAATGAAGGGGCTGTGCACTCAAACCTCAAGGTGATGCCTCATGCTCATTTTTTTTTCATACTGAATCTAATGAATAACAACATGCAGTAACATGTGCTGCACCAGTGTTACGATACACCTCTACGCTCTTCCTGCCTCCCGATGAGTGTAATTACTGGCAACACATTTCTACAAACTTGAGACTCCGCTGATCAATGTATCCTGATCATTAACTAGCAACTGTTATCCACATTTGAGGCCATTTAATTGGCAGTTTAGGGGTGTATTACACATTCAAGTATGACAACCAAGGCATGCTCGGGTGGCCAAGCAGTCTCAAGACACACACCACGTAACTACTGCACAACTACAACTGCCGCATCTCATTTCTACTGTCTCACAGCGTGTTTCCTGTCACTTTAAACTGTCAAGCCTGCTAATAATGGCACTCAATCATTGGATGAGTGAATGCCGTAATGAGTGAGAGTGAAGACCAGTGGAGACAGCTCAATGGACCATGCCGTCTGCATCCTCACAAACAGAAACAACCCCTCCCCAAACACAGGACAGAGGACAAATGGGACTTGTTTTATGTACATACAGAACAGATGACCTGACTGTGTTTCCCACAGCACCATATGTATTCATCATGAGCCACATTCAGGTCACTGAGTCAGAGAGCTCTTCCTCACCTTATATTGAGTGATGCTCATGTTTACAGTGGTAAGACCATCTTTGAAACTCTGTGTGATCGTGTCGCATAGCAGTTCCAACAAGTCCTCTTATCTAAAAGACAAGATGGCTTCCAAAATGACTGTACAAAAATATCTGCCAACTCTGTGGTTAATGTTCTGTTATGGCAACTATAATTACTTTGCTAAAGCTAAAGGCATAGTTTGAATCTTCTGCGTGGCATTATATAAGGTTCTTATCCATAGTCAGTGTATTACCTACAGTAAATGGCAGGTGGCGTGCCCCCAAGCTGGGGAAGGAAGCTAAGCAATGTACTGCTGTTGACCAGGTCAGCAGCAAAACATATTTTAACCACCTAAGAAGAAGGCCAACTTAAATAAATCAATATCAATTTAAGTGTATGTGATATTAGAAAAGTTTCACCACTTGATTTTGCCATCAGACAGCCTTTTGCGATGGGAAACTGACTGTATATGTGCCAAATACTACTCTCTCCAAAGCACCCAGATTCCTTTGGCAAAATAAGCAATCAGTAATTTTATCATGCAGAACACATGAGTTGCTGGTCAACCACTGCCTCAATCAGTCCGTTTGTTTGTGACAGGGTCAGCAGCAAAACGAATTTTAGCCTTTTAAAAAAGGTCAAACTAAAAATGTCAATGTAAGTTCAAGTGGTCACTATATTTAGAATATTTTCACTGCTTTACCTCGCCACGAGACAGGCTTTTCCAGTGGGAAATTACAGTATTGCTCTCTCCAAAGCAACCAGACTCCTTTGGAAAAATCGAGAATTTGACCTTGCAGAGCGTGGGAGTTGTTGGTCTATCACTGCTTCAATCTATTATTTTGTTTGTGTTATTGTGTAACTTAAGTGAATCGGAACTTTTAAAGCATCATTGCACAAACAAACTAACCATTCGAGGCAGCGGCACATCAGCAATCCCCCTGTTCAGCGGGGTATATTTACTTGTTTTTTGCCAAAGGAGTCTGGTTGCTTTAGAGATAGCGATATTTGGCTTATAAAACAGCAGTTTAGCACTGGAAAAAACTATCTGACAGCAGGGTGAAAATATTATAAATATAGTGTAAATTTCAACTGACAACTGACCCTGTCCACAACACCACATTGCCTTCATGCTCTGCTTCTCCACTGCAAATAGTCCAAACTATCCCTTTAAAGAAAGATTGTGGTCATAGAGAGAAAAAAAAAAGATGCTGGCTGGTAGGAAAAATATTCACACACTTATGCATCCATCCCAACCTCCTCCCTAAGACGTTTAGCCACGGTATGACACAGTTTGCTACCTCCATATTTGCTTTTTTTCATTTTCCCAGTGAGTGCAGTCTCTGTGGTTTGTGGAACTTATACAGTTTGTCCAGTGCAGGTAAAACATTACACTAACAGTGAAAACCAGATCCGCTGCCAGATGTAGCAATATAAACCATGTGCTCTCTCCTTGACCTAATGCTGAGTGGTGTGATCATCCTGGAACATCAGCGACAGCAACAGCAGGTGCTTCACGCCGAGCTAAGAGCTATGAGTCTGCACAGCCCTGTGTGCTGCTCATTGTACACAGAAAATGCAGAATTGGCCTCATTTTTTAAAAGCCATATGCTCAGCTGTCAGAATTAAATTGGAAATGTAAATATTCTATACATGGAGGCCTCAAGCTCAAAATGGGCTGATACTATCAAAGTGTGTACACTGACACAAATTAGAAATGTCTTCCAGCCTGCAAATGAAAGCTACATTTCCTCATCCTGGCGCTTGTGTGCATATGTGAAATCATGCAAGTCATGCTTCCATATGGATGTATATGTTGATTGATACCGCTGCTACCTGCTAACGCAACTTTGCTTTATTCATATGCAAAGGAGAACTTTTCTTATCTCAACTTTCTACTGATAGAGAGATAATTCATTGCAGGGGATATATTCAGTTGCATAGCAACCTGCAATTATGCATGCTGTCTGGAGAGCTGATACTCACTCACTGTGTCCTTCTCCATTTCCCCCTTTAAGCTACACTGGAGTAGTTCCCTTTTCACAATGAGTGGACATGATAAACACATCAATTAGCCATGTCAAGGACAGATTTACAGCAGCCTGTCATTGGACTGCAAACAAATTTAGCCGCTATATTCATCAAAATCTGCGCATATATGTAACACACTCAAACATCTGACACTTCACAAGAGCTGACAGTGGCAACATCAAAAGCAGTAGGGGGTGGAGTGGGAGAAAATGGCTGCAGCAGTGCCCACAAGGGAAGTAAATTAAGTATTCTGTCGGGTGGTGTGCAGCATCTTGGGATTGGAAGGAAAAATAGCAAACTGAGCCTCTTCGGGGTCAACAAATCTGTAGTTTTTGGGATGGTTTATTACCTCTGCTGCTAGTAAATCTTGAACTATAGGGACCGCAAGGAAAGCCTTGGTTGCTGACTGTATATCAAGAGTATCCTACCCCCTTGCTGCACCAGTTTAAGAAACATGAGCGCGGAAAATAGACAATAACAAGAAAGTGACAAAGAGCATTATTTTCACAAATAGAACGTCAGTGATGTCTGGGAAAGGCAGCTCCAGCACAAAGCTCGAGTATCATTGACGGCCAGAGTTCATCGTCACCTGAAGTGGGCAGAATATGAGCCAGTGCCTTCAGGCTGTTATCCAGGAAACCACAGGGCTAAATCAAATACATCGAATGTTTCATTTATACCACACACCGTGTCCCTGCTGGACTGTCACGGAGAGCGACTCCACCTCCCCGCCTGCCTCTGCAAGCTCCATTTGCTGATCATTCCATGCAATGCCTTTAACATTTTTTTCAATTAATGTTGATTCTTTCCTTCTACATGCTGTTGATCATGATTCTAAATGCCTTTAAAAAAACACTGATGCACAAAGTGATTTCTAACTTTCTAGTGCTTAGATAAAACTTATTGAACTTCAAAAGTGCAGCTTTTTTCTGAGAGCACTGGACCTTAAAGGGATAATTCAGATGATTTGAAGTGAAGTATTTATCGGTAGTCAGTGTATTAGATGGTGATCAGCATGCTCCCAGTTTGTAGAGGCAGAGAGGAGGACCAGTCAGGAAACTAAGCAACGTACCCCTGTAGACAGGGTCAGCAGCAAAACATAATTCTAGCCATGTAAAACAACTACAATAAACCTTCATATTTTTTTTGAGGCCCCCAGGGACAAAAGCAGGAATCATTTCACTGTATTAATCACAAAATATAACATCAAAAATAAAATTATCTGGGGCGGACGTTTAGCTCAGTGGGTAGAGCGTCCGACCCATGTATTGAGGCTGTGGTCCTCTGCAGCGGCCGCTGGTTCGACTCCCGCCCTCGGCCCTTTGCTGCGTGTCATCCCCTCTCTCTGCTCCCTTTCCTGTCTACTCTTCAGCTGTCACTGTCAATAAAGGCACAAAAGGCCAAAAAAATAACTTAAAAAAAAATAAATAAATAAAATAAAATTATCTCAACAAAAATCTCTTCCTGCTTCTTTCTAACTGGCTAGCGTACCTCTCAGACTCTGACCCAGTCACAGGCATTAATATATAAAAAAGCCAATCTTCTTGCGGATGACCTTAAGTTATGTAGGTCATACTGTACAGGCACCAGTATTAAATTGTGACTATTTCATAACCCGTTAAAAACTCGTTGTAGTAGCTTTAAAATAAAGGTCCAACTAAAGATAAAAAATCAACATCAGTTTAGGTGTATGATGTATTTAGGATTTACCTTGCCATCAGACACGGCCTTTATCACTCTCTCCAAAGCAAACAGACTCCTTATGGAAAAACAGTAATTTCACAGAGGAATTGCTGGCCTACCACTGCCTTGATCTATTAGTTTGTTTGCATTATTGTGTGAATTCAGTGAATCCAAACCAAGTAATACATTACTTAGCCTCCTACACCAGTACTCCTGCTTCATCTCCAAAATGGGGGCATGTCAATTGCAATCTACCGTACATAATACGCCTACTATGGGTAAGCACCTCATACAACCCTGCTTCAAAATAGCTGAACTATCCCTTTAATGTTTGTTAAATGTACCAGTTATGTATTTTGAGTCACTTTAAGTCATCAGGCACTGCAGTGACTACAAAAATTAGCATGTTTTTTTCCCTCCCTAGTTATTTCACAGAACTTTTTTATACCAGTCAGGTAGTTGAATAATCAGGAAACATGAGTCAGGCCAATGAGACAAAATGGTAATAACTCCAATGTCAGACTCCACAGTGAAAAGTACTCTATCCTACATGGGTGCTACTTACCGGAATAGTGTTTCTGCTCTCCTCAAAAACATGAAATTCATGAATAATTTTGAATATTTTGTCAAAATACGAAACAAAAACACAGAGCGCGTGCAACTTTTAAAGCTGTTGTTCTAGTACTGTTGCCAGGGGGTCAAGTACCTGCACAGGGGATGTAGCTCAAAACCTATAGTTTTCTTTCTTTTGTCTTCTGAGAACATAGAGTGACAAATCCATTCAGTTCAAAAACAGAACAAAACTTATTTGTGTTGGAAATAGAGGGTTGGAAAAAAATGCGACAAAAAATTAGAAGATGACAATGTGATTCTGATTTGATCATCCTTTATAGCATCTTTGCTTACTTTTCCTACATAACAGAGCTGCCAACTTAAGTGCAAAGTGGACTTAAATTAGAATCTGTGGAATGTGTCTTGATATGTTTGGACAGCTCAAAATGAACTTCCCTGTAATGGTTTTCAATAATACTTTACCAAAAGTAGTATAGTGTTTGTATAATGTCCATGGAGACAAGAGCGTAGGTGTGGATTTGTTGTGACAAGACACTTTGGAAAGCTTATTTGACAGCTTATCTTCATCTACAGCATGAACATTACACTGAAGTTCAAACACAGCTTCCAGCCACCAGCAGCATTTTAAAAGCGGAGGTTCACCTGCAAAATGTCGCAGAGGTAGACAGGCAGTGATTGTGTGTTTAACCCAAAGCAGTTCTGCACACATTCCTTCTTGACGGACACTGACGTATCAGTAATTAAAATTGCTGAGTGCTGTTTATTTTTCACCATGCAGCCCTGCACAGCGCTGCATGTTGAGGAACCATTTCAGGGCTTTAGCAGAGTGTAATGAGGCATATTTGATGGCTGACATGCACAAAGCAAACAAACAAAGGATCAGTCATGGATCAGGCTTTCTACGGCTGATGAGGATGCCTGGATCGGGCCGATACCGATCCTGTGGATCAAACTCTACTGATCAGTATCACAAATATTAAACATCCAAACACGTTAGAGTTTGGTTTGTCTTTTTTCATGCTGCATTTAAGCAATGACAAACCCTTGTTTGCTCACTTGTATGCTTCATTGTGGTTGTTAATTAATTTCCTCATACAATATGTCCCAAAAAAAAAACACAGCAGAAGTACGATCAATTTTTGAAAGGAAAAAAAATCAGCCATTCAGGAATTACTGCAGGTTTTAGGAATAATGTTGCTTTTTACAAGGGATGCATAAGCCTGTCACTATAATTACATTATACGCTTATCGAGGTCAGCAAAAATGAGCCATATATTGTATGATATTGCCTGCTGTGTTTAAGTACACAGAAGCCTTTTTTCACAGCACCTAAACCAAAATGAACAGAAACTGTTGAAAGAAACTGTACACTATGCCGAGACATGGTTTGTCTGTGTCATTTCTGGTCTCACTGTTTCTGTCTGTTCATCATCTGCTGTCTGAATTACAGGTCTGGTGCACTTCCATTATTGTGCTATTACCATTATATCACTGGCAGAAAATGGTTTTAAGATGAAAATAATATTTATCACAACTATTTCTGGGACAAGATATTGTCCAACAAAAGTAGTTACTGTGACACAGCTAGGAGTGCACGAAAATGTAGGCATGTTATTGGTATCTGCTACTAGAGGCTTTAAAAAAATATATCGTATCGGTCCAAAATGAAAATTTCTGCCAATGCGACCAGCACTTCTCATTTCCAACTCTTCAAATACTGTCGCTGTCGTTTTGCAGCCAGCCCTCATTGACTCATACAGACGCACACAGTACCTATAACTGGCATTCAAGCAACATAAACATAAAACCATCCACGGCGGTATGAGATGCGCTGATCTGTTATAAAGCAGGACAAGTCCACGTCTGGAGGAGGTGGAGTGGGTAAATTGGCTCAAGCAAACAGGATTTTCACCCAGGAGACTTGGTTTGGGTCACATGCGAAACCCAAATATTCTTAGAGGTTGTATGTAGGATATATAACTTTACGTGCATCATCATGTGACTTTAATCTTGCAGGTTTCTCGATTTATGTCACATGAATTACATAATGTAACACACTTCTTGTAACACTTGATTCTGGGGTCAGCAACCTGCAGCTCTTTTGCTTGTCTCCAGTGGCTGCCGGTGGCTTTGACAAAAAAAATATACGGAAATAAATAACGGTTAATTTAAAAAGAAAAGTTTATTTATTTAATTTGCCATTTTCATTTTCAATCATCATTGTAGGACTAAAGTGATTTTTACATTCTCCAATTGTAAAAATATGTAACCTTTACAACAAATTGAAAAAAGTGTTTTAATATTTTGTCTACTAAATTTTGCCAGTGGCTAGTCTTGAGTCCAACTTCGCTAGCTTAATCCAAAAACAGAAAAGTCTTCAAGGCAAACAGAGAATTTAATGGTTGCAGCTCCAGACAGATTTCTTTTTTGGCCAAAAATGTCTCTTTTGAAAGTAAAAGTTGCAAATCCCTGTTCAATGCCTACTCAGTTAGTTTTTGTGTCTAAACCTGGTAAAAGTGCTTCACAGCATTTTAACCATGCATTAAAAAGGCTTTCTGGTAACATTTCAGTCAGCAGCTAAGAGCTACCCAGTGCATCAGAATGAGATGCAGATGAGCGGTGACAAAAACATCTGTATATATGAAAAGATGTTCAAAACGGACAAGTTGCTGTTTGCAGTGACTGCTCGGTGTCAGTCCTGTGAGGAGAAGCCAAAGTGCATTCCTTCAACAATACAAATCTTAAGAGCCTTCCTCCTTATCATTATGACAAATTTGTAAAGCGGAAAAAAAATGTCAGTGGTAGGTTCCTTTTTTTTCCCAAGTGAATGTGTACAATTTGATCACTGACTCAGAAAATGTAAACTTTATGCAGGCATATTTAAAAGTTATCTGGAGTTAAATGATTTAACTGCAATCACCTCTAGTGGGACCGAAGGTTGGTGCTTTAGCGCCTGATTGGTGTGGTGCAGATCTGCACAGAGTGCAAGTAAAATGAAATATTAATAATAAATAGGTAATGGTTGAATCCTAATGAACTACTATTAGAGCTGAACTGCTTAAGCTCATAAAACATATTTAAGTTTCCTCAGCAGATTACTTTCATTTGGTCATATTGTACATCATTCAAGCTCTGCCCTAATTTTCATGAATAATTCCATGCATTTCACCCTACTTAGTATCACTGCTTCATGGTGGCTTGGTCCAATGTACAGCCAGACAGTCTATAGTTGCAATTACTCACACTAACCCCTGTCACTTTCATGATGTGGTTCCCCAAAGCAGACTGCAGGGATCTACCATGATCCTTGAGAGAATTCCCGGGAATCCTCAGAAAAAAATGAGGAATAGTTTAACCATACTGACACTCCCCAGGACTTAATGTGATGAGAGTTTTTATGATGATTTTTGCTCATTAGTCTCTGTTTGCACAGCGACTAATGGCACACTGGATTCCTCCTTCAGTTTCCCTGCTGCACATTTCTTCCATTTAGTCTTAATGAGGTTCACGTGGGAGTTGTTCTCTGCTCTCGCACAGGCTCTGAGGTCAGGGGTTGTCATTTTGACATACTAAGGGCATTGTGAAGCTGTTAGAGAATGTGATAGAGATTCCATGCTATACATATTTACAAGAGAATCACAGTCTTCATCCTGATGGCATCCCCTCACCTACAACACAGGCAGTGTTCAAACTTTTTTCTATAAGAATGTCTTGTGTGGATGTTCAAGGGTTAAAATCAACAATCCCATATGTGACAATATCTGCATTTACATGGACCTTAATATTCCACAAATAATCAGGATAATAGCCCAATCAGAATAAAACTGCCTCATGTAAACACCTTATTTGGAAAAGACTGGCCTGATCTGCTGGATCAGAGGGAATTTTTCAATCAGGTTGATAGGCTTAAACCCTTGATAATCAGTTGAATAGGAAAATAATAACCATGTAATCACATATCTGATTGTTTATCTCTAGTTGGAATATATTCCTTTTGTCTTTCCCATGTGGGGGTAGGTGACATGTCACAAACAAGTTTCTTGGAGGGACAGAAACATGGTGATGAACAGAACTGCCTCGCTCACGTTTGTTTGTTGACAGCGTTAACCAACCTTGCATTAAGTCTATGATGATAATTTCCAGATGTCAAAAAATTATATTCTGATTAATGCTTTGGGACACGTAAGCACATGTTTTATTGGATCACTTTATCCACACTCTTAGAAATAAGGGTTCCAAAAGGGCTCTTCCTGAAGGGCTGAGGTTCTACCAAGAAACATTTGCTTCTTAAGAACCCTTTTTTTTTTGAGGACAGGGTTTGCAAGGACTCTTTGCAAGACTAAGCCGAAGAACCCTTTTGTGGTTCTAATTAACACCTTTATCTCTAAGAGTGTTGCAAGTTGGAATTCATCATAATAATTTCAACTAGAGTGAAGAAATGTTGTCCACGTAAACGTAGCTTTTGGTTTGGGTGAGGAAGAGTGGGGGTAAATTTCTGGCTCTTCCTTCAACATCTCATTTGTGACCATTATAAATGCAGAAAAGAACTTCACACCATCTGCTCGGACTAACACAAACAAACAAAATCTTTTTCAAACACCTGATGGAAAGCAGTAAAGATTTGCTTAATATTCAGCTCTCAGTGTTTGCTTTGGCATCGTCGATAAGGCCATACACAGATCTGCTGGTGATGCATTGTGGAAGTTTTCTTCTATTAGTCACAATCTCGCTCAGAACACTCACCATCTTGAGACATTTCCCTGACAATGTGTCGTGCCCGTGATCACGGATGTCATATAATAATTCCTTAAGTAATTATATCTCTCCACCCAGCTCAAATGCCACTCAACGCCCACCAGATGTTTTATCCCTGCAATGATGCAACTGACTACCACTCAAACAAAAGTGTCATGAAGAGGACTGAAATTATCCACCGGTCCCTCCTCTTTATTTAACTTTCTGCTCCCTGCATGCACTTGCCCTGTTTTTTTTTCACATGGAAACCTGAAAGCTGCCGTGTGAATCTGTTTTCTCTCTTATTCACTTGGTGACAATGTCAAGCATCGTGAAAGTTGTCATTCATGCATCTGGATGAGGTTTAATTGCACAGATACCCTATTTTGATTCGCCAGAGTATGAAATTTAAGGCCAAAATCAACCTTCCATGCAGGCAAAGCAGACGCTATAACCCTAACATTAACCCTTTCTTAAGAGCTGGATGTGACTCATTTTTCTCTGCTGCCAATATGACGGAGGTTTCTCCCTGTAGACTCACAGCCTGTAAACTACAATGAGATTTATTTTAATGCACTACTTATTCATGCAATTTTTCATTCATATTTTATGCAAATTAATTCATCATCTGAAGACATAATGCATCCTGGAGTTCCCTCTACCATTGAACAGATGGTGCGGGTCAAGCTATCTCACAGCGCTGCTAAACCTCAAGGAATTTCATTAGTCTGGGGTTTCATTGGAGGGGCTCGGTGTCCCGTGATCTGCAAATATGCAGGTTTTCCCTTACAAATTAAGGTGACAGCACCTCATTTTATTGGTTAGTTTTTCCTCTCTGGTTGAAAAAGTGGTGAAATAAGCTCATATCCTCTCCTCTTGGACTGAGAAATGCCTGACACATGGTTGGAGGACCCTGGTCTAAACCTTGTTTTCAGAGGATATTCAAACCTGAGAGGAAATGTGAGCCACAGACAACTTAAAGAAGGACTCCAGTGATTTAGCGTTTCACTTTCTTTAAGCTGGGGGACTTGGCTTAATGGAATATAAAAGATTTAGTTAAAATCACAGAAGTGGAGGCTCAAATATCCTGTTCTAAAATTGTTGGATCCTTTTCCACAATGAAACTAATTGTACCTTTTCATTGCAGCCTGCCTGCCGAACACTGACATCTCCACACCCTCACTTGGTAACACAGTTTTTCTGTGTGAAGTAAATTTTTAGTCTCCAATCTCAAACTGAGAATACACTGATAAAACTTGACAAATAAAGACAGAAGACATTAAAGGAGAAACCTGTAATATATTTACTGTAATAATTATAAAATGACCATGATATGTCATTTGAGATCAAGGAAACATGTTAAGTTAAAATATTAACTTCTCTGACAAAAACACGGTGTATTACTTTGAAATTTCCAGTGTGTAACGGGTGTTCACGTTAAATCGTTCAAATTAATACCAAATGAGTTTGTGTCTGTTTACAAGTTGTATGAAATAAATAATCTTTTAGAAGGAGTAGATGTATATAACAGTTAAACTGAGCAATACTGTATGTTAGTGAGGCAGGCAGGTAGTCACTAAACTCCTCATTTTCAGAGCCATGGGGTTTGTTTTCAGGATACTTGACTTAGCTAGATGTCACCTTATTTAATATCGTCTATGGCTCCAACTCACTATTTGAACAGCAGCACTCATTTTTGGATGTTCTGTTGTTACATACATCACCTATTTCCACAACAAGTTTGCAGTCCCATTTATCAAATATGGCAGCTTGGGCAGCAGAGGCCCTAAGCTTCAAACTATAATTCCGCTGGCGCCACTCTAGCATCAGTTTTGCCCGTGCAAATTCCACCGTCAAGTTAGCAATAGGGTAGACTTTCAAAATAAAGGCACAGAAAGTAGTCTACTTGGTTAAGTTTTGGCAACAAAACCACTTGGTTAGGTTTAGGACAAGATCATGGCTTGGGTTAAAAAGGGTATTTTAGTTGCAACATTCAACATAGTAGTAACATAAGTAACGTAACTTGTGTACGTTACGTAACTTAACGTACTTTATATAAGTTCAGCATTGATGGTTTCACACAGGACACATACTCCGGTCTCCTGTGTTTGTTTGACCCATCTATCCACTTCACCTCCTCCATATGTGGACTTTGATGGCACATCAAAACATAACGCAAGAGGGTCGCCTCCAGAAATGACCTACAGTATCACAGTTTCAAGCACTGTGGCTTACGATTAAATAGTGTAAAAATGTTATATCACCATTATAATGACCAAAATTATGATGGTTATCAGTGCTATCATGATATTGTTAAAATGTGCTGAAATTATTCAAAAAGCCACTGAAATTATTTTACCAAGTTTTATATTGAAAATCTCCAAACATTTTGAAATAGCATCATGTCCTTGGAGATGTCAATATATTCACTGATGCGAAACAAACCCACACTGCATGCTGCCCCTGCATCAGGGAGACTAATGCTAACTTGCTAACCCCAATAAGTCCAAAATACTGGCATCTGACTTCAAATCTGAAACTAGCTGAACCCTAATTGAAATATTTTTCTGGTTCAGCTAATAATAAAATTTATAATACGTTCCCTCCTCAACATCAGCACAACTCATGAATCATAAGCTTCAAAATGTTCCGCATGCCTAATGAGTGATTCTGGAGAATTTATTCAGGCGAAGCAGTTGCTCTTTAATGAACAAAATTCTGTAGTGTCCTTGTAGACATCAGCCGAGAGGTCATTTCTTTTTTCCATCAATGCACTCAACAAAACAATGCTGCCGAGTGCTGGATTGGGACTTCACAGTACAGTGTATTTATGCAGCTTAAACAAAGCCAACAAAATCCACATACAAAACAGAGTGCCCGTTGTTTCTGAAGGGGAAAGGCTTTGTGGCGGCCTATCTGCTGATGTAACCCTGTTGACTGGAGCCACATCTGCATGCATTAGGGTCTGCCGTTCACGATCAATAGTGGAGAAGCTTCAAAGAGGACGGCAATGTGCCAGAGGGCTCCGTAGAGGAGACGTGCTCAGCTAAAAAGCATCAGGGTGCGTGGATCCCCGACATCTATTGTGCTGTGTGTTTTACATTTGCCCCCTCGCAGGGAGCAGGCAAACACTTTTATCAACACCTCAGCTCTGGACATAAATAGAGCTCTTCAGGGGAGAAGGAGAAAAAGAGCACAGGCACAGAGCAAGACACAGTTCTCTGAGTATAGAACAAAAGAGAATGTCGCTGAAATTAGGAGAAGTATGTCAAAGTCGGACAATATAAAGACCAGTTCTGTGTTTGTTTACACAAAGAAAAACAAAGAGAGGAGCTACATGGCCAAACGTATCGAGACACCCTAACATTACGCTTGTATACAATAGTTTACATCTTAGTGCAAATCTGTGGGCATTAATCTGCTGCTATAGCAGCCTCCACTCTTCTGGTTTCAGGCTGTTCACCAGATTCTGGAACCTGGCTGCAGGGATTTTCTCTCGTTCAGCTGAGGTCACCAAAGGGTGATGACTCCTGGCTCGTAGTTAGCGTTCCAGTTCATCCCAAAAGTGCTGGATGGGGTTGAGGTCATGGTTCTGTGCAGGCCAGTCACGTGCTTTCAAACCAAACTGGGGAAAAACGTTTCTTTATGGAGGTGGCTTTGTCCACACGGGCATCGTTATGGTGAAACAGGAGGGTCAGTCAGTAGACTGTACATTAACTAGTGGACTGAACCTCCAGTTCTGAAAAGTGAAGCCAGTGTGGAAGTACCATGAATCTGCACTCTTTCTAATGGCCAGCAGGAGGCGACTCCAGAAAACAGTGTCATAATGAGTGAATGGTCTCAATTGCTAGCTTTAAGGCTTTCTCAATACAGCATGATGTTCATTTTGTAAATGATGGCCCCATTTGGAGTAAAACAGACGTTAAAGCAGAGTATGAATTAGGGCAGGGCGACATGATTGACAGGTCATTCTCAGTGACTCTGCCCAGTGCAACAAACAGGGCTCACAAAACCCAGAACAAACTGTCAAACTGGGCTAGTATCAAGTTTCTGTCCCTGCCTCTCCTTTTTCAGCCTCGAATGTTTTCAGAAAGAATATTTTATTGTACTATTTAGTAATTATGCAAGAAAGATTGTGACCTGGTCACAACCAGATGGCCGCCATTGTGTTTCCAGTTCCCAAAAGGGCCTTCTGACACTCAGATCAAACTGTCACACTAGACAAAGTTAATAAAACATGGATCACTATTCTGTTACTACATTGCAGATTTCTAACCTAAAATATGGTATTTTCAGAAACATATTTTAGTGTACCATTTAGTAGTAATGTGAGTAACTTTCCGGCCAGGCTGCATTTCACCCACCATCTCCATGCTCTTGTTGATACTGTGCGTTCTCTGGTTGCAAAAAATCAAGATGGTGACCCCCATAATGCCAAACTCAAGGCTTCAAAATGGTAGTCCACAAATCTAGGGATGCACCGATACCAATACCAGCACTGGGTATCGCTCCAATACTGTCTTCATGTACTCATACTCATACTTATAAAACTGCTCTGATACTATCACAACTTACTATGTCATGAAAAGTAGCCGCTTCAAAACACTGTCCAACTTAAACTGCCAGGCAAAAGAGACCTTCATCCCATGTGTCTCTTTGGCAACTGTCCGTAAAATGGTTTGGGAGTCCATGTAAAACTGAAACAAACTCACAGAGTGCACCTGTAGACCACAGCCGCTGTCCAGTAAGTCCCACCGGGCGTAAGCAAGTTGAACGCCTCAGCTAATTAATTGGAACACGAAGAAAAAAACTCCACTGCCACAAGTCTGTAACCCTCTTTTCTTGGATGTCTGCATTTTCCAGTCCTTCAGGCTGTGGATAATAATTGGGCTACAACTTCTCTTTGCATCCTCTCCTTCATTCTCCTGTTAATCTTCAGCATAACGTCATGACAGCACAGTGCACCCAACTTCACTCTTTGGGGTCAACTCTACTGTTGCACATGGCTCTCTACGCTGTTACACTCATACCTGTCTCTCCTATACAATGGCAGGTAGGAACTAATTAGCTCTTAGGCGAGAGGGACACAAAGAAGCAACTTAAATATTATACATGTAAATGTAATGTTATGTAACATTGTATGTAACAGTAAACTTAATTTGGCAAGTCCATAATAATGTACACAGTACACTGCACAGCTTAATAAGAAACAAAATTAGCACTGTAACACAATTTAAATATCCCAAAATGTGTGTGTACAGTAACTATGGTTCCACTAGCAGCAGGGAACAGCAACAACAATGTGTTAAATTTAGAAAGTGAGGAACGTGATGAAAATAAAACATGTTTTTGAAGTCATTGTAAGAACTGTAATGGCATTATTCATATTGGTACTCAGTATCATCAAGTACCCCAAAATAAGTACTTGTACCCGGTCTGGAAAAAAGTGGTACTGGTGCATCCCTTGTAATGTCATGAATGGTTCAACACCTGGGTGCAAATTGTTTGCCACAAAGTTGGAAGCACAGCAGATCAAAATGTCCATGAACGTTTGGTCATATCCTCTACAAAAAGAATTATCTTGACAATAAGATGTGAATGTTATTCCATGACTAGACATCTACTGACTGCGATAACTGCAGAAGTTGACCAGTATAATTTAAGGTGGACAGGTACAGTCATTAAACCACAGATTGGTCCTTATTATCACAGATTACAATCATTTGGTGCTAAATATGAGGCATCTGGCCTTTTTTATTAGCTTTATCACTAACAATTCCAGTAAAATAGCAAAGACGTACCTCATTTTTGACACAATTTTCAGAAGGCCTGTGCTCTGAATATCTCTGAGATTAGATTAGAGCAGGAGAAATGACAAGCATAACTGCACAAAAAAAGAGGACAGAAATATCTATTGGAGTGTGCCGGTCTCCTGTGGAGGTATAATTAAATGTGCTGGCTCTTGTTTCACATTAGACGATATGAATACAGTATTAGTCATTAATGGAAGAGAACGGTGATGATGGTGTTGAAAGATGGGAATGAAAATGGGAAAAGGAAACATGACAGAGGAGGCAAATTAGTTTCTCACCTATGTTGGGCTGTAGATCTGAAAGGGCTGAAAAAACAGCGTGTGCATACTTCAGAATTAATTGTGGTGCCAGCTGCCAAATGTGGACATATTTTCTTTGTAGAATGCAAAGCAAAAAGTCTCCATGATTACAATGCAATCAAATGCTGATTGGAAATCCTCAATGGCACAGCAATAAAGCCAGTCATTTTGTCTTAGGGTGGGCCTGATTACAGCTATCGAGGAGAATAGAAAAATAGCATTTGGCACAAGTCAGAGACGGCTCTCCTTTGTCTGGTTATTTTTATTAACTGTTCATTCGAAGACCGTCAACACCTGAGAGATCAAACACAGGGGGGTAGAAGCCCTGCAATTATAATTTAGTCCCTGAAGTAATTAATGCTCGGAGGATTTGGGAGTGGTTCATGGGTATTAGCTGCATGAGAATCATATTGTTGATGGAATAACTGTTAATATGCCCCGAGTGTATGAGGCATTAATGCTCATTTGCAATCTCCAATAAGTAAAACTCGAAGCAGCGAAGGATCTACTTTCATCATTCCGCCCACAACATTGCAACACACTTCTCTTAGACTACAGGGCACTGTGTGTTCATGTGTGTATTTCTATTAGAGCACAATACCCTTGAGAACATAATAAATACTATAATATGCTGATAAATTGAGGAAATGCTCGAACTGAGCTATGGGGTGATTTTGGTGGCAACCATACTTACACTGGAGGGAGTTTTTCTAGTTATGCAGTAATGAGGCTGGTGTGAGATTGACCTTGCTTAAATGGCATTGCTAATAAAGCTATGAGGACCACAATCAGGGACATTTAATCACCTCTTACTGCTGCTTATATCCCAGGTTGTGAAGCCTGCAATATCAGCAGCTATTGCACTCTAAAACAAAGGCCTGAACAGGTTAAATCAAGTTAAATAGCTTTGCGACTTTATGAATTTCAGTCCTAAATTTACTTTTTTGCACTTTGTTATACACTCTGCTGAAAGCTAAGCTCTGCAACAGCTTAATCAGTAACGCATAATGCTCCTAATCCCACTGAAATCCTTGACAAGTCGCCCTGCCAAACAAGATGATTTGTGACAGATTCCTGCCATATATCCCACTGTTTACGTGACCCAGTACCACACGTCAGCATACAGGCGGAGGGTTATACCCAGTGCGCCATCATCACCATCTCAGCTCCTGCAAAGTCTCATTCTCACTGCACCTCACTGTCACCTTTTCAGGCATTTGACACTAACTAATAACCCCACTTCCCAGGACTCTGTGGCATTTGTGTGATCACAGGCGAAGACATTTTGTCATTTGTACACTAAGAGCCTGTGGAGGAGCCCTAATTTCTGCTCTTCTGAGGCAGGAATTACATTCTGAAAAGCCTTTCTTCCTTTAGACAATGCAGGCATGCCGGGTGAGAACTGTGAAGCTTGCGGTGGGTGATGGAGACTGTAATTGGCACTACGCCTCACTAACCACATAGCAAAGGTGTAACGATGGGTGATGGAGTGACATAAGGTGGCAATGAGCAGTAGGGGGCCAATTTCGAACATGTGGGAAGCTGTGAGGAAACCATGAAAAAAGTTGAATCCTATCTATAGACTATTAAATTGGAGTGTCATGAGTGGCTCAAGATGCTGTTGGTTTTATTTTCTCAACATTAATGGTGTGTTCATTGTTGTGTTTTATTTTTTAGCAGTGCTAGAACCTCTAGAGATGATGATGTCGGTGTGACAGTCAATTTGGTCCAAACTGAAACATCCCAACAATTACTAAAATGAGTTGCCATGAACATTTGTACAAACAGCCATGAGTTCTAATGACTTTGGTGACTCCAGTACCTCTAGCACCACCATGAGGTTGACATCTGTGGTTCAGAGTGAAAAATCTTGACAACTATAGGATGGATTTCCCTTAAATTTGATAAAGATATTGAAGCTTATCCTAGAAGAAAATTTGTAAGGCTTTCCCCATGATTTGTCCTCAAGCAAATTAAAGATATTCATGATATTCATTCATGGTTTCACAGTGACATACTCTAATGACTCTGATGATCCTCAGACTTTTCATTTGTACGTTCCAAAACACTTGCAACACAACTATGCAAGGCTTATGACATCCCCATCAGCCTCAGCTCTGCTTCATGTTTATTGCTAATTAGCAAATGTTAGCATACTAGTACTTCTAGATATCATCTGTCAAAGTTTAAAAAGATATAAAGGGCAACTAATCATATAGTCAGTGTTGATTTAAGTAGTTATTTTAACCCAAAGTGCAATCTTTTCCTAAACCTCACCAAGGCCTTTATTTTGAAAGTGCAACTGGACATCACATATTTGTTATTGCTAACTTGACCGTGGAATGAGCACACTGGTGGATAATACATCAGTTTACAAGCCGTGCAGTGTGTCATGAAAAAAATGAAATATTTGTGTCCATGTACACAAATCTAATAGATCATATTAGGAAAAAAAAAAAATCCCTATATGGACCACCATATTGATAATCATAGAATTCTTCCTTTCGAAAACTGGTATCAGTCTCAAAAATACCACATCAGTCAGGCTCTGCTATGCACCACCCTGTTAGGATTTATTTCACAATGAAGACCCATTAACTGTACAGTATCCCTTACTTAAATGAATTTGAGTGCACTTAATGTTATATGTCGCTTTATTGCACATTCATTGCACAAGAAAGCTCTCACTCTACAGCAGTGCAGTAAGTCAAAGCAAGTTGGTCAATAAAATGTAATGTAATGGGTGTTATCAGGTAGTAATAACAGGTAACAGTTAATCATTTCACCTTTCAGCTTCACTGGCGCCTTCAAATAGGTTTGGCAAACCTGTCATCTGATTGCTTGTGTTTCTTACCCAGTCTGACTTGTTTTTATCAGGGTCACTGTTTTTCCAACACAGTTTTACTCTTACCATTGGGACTGATGGCCAAAACTACATCAACAACACTCGAGTTGAAATAAATTGTAATTATCCTTTGAGTACAGCCTCCTGCATGTCCGTCGAAATTGCAGCTGTATAAAACCTCACTAAGCCTGCACGCAGCTGACCAGTGAGCAGCGTGACAGCAGTCAGAGTCCAAATCTTTCTGACATAAAATGGAACATTAAATCTGTCTCTGTCTCTGTCTCTCTCTCTCTCTCTCACACACACACACAAACACACACACTGGCCAGAGTATAAAGATTGCTCCTGACAGCCAGTCATGTTCACTGTTCCACCTGGCCTTTGTCAAAGGTGAGCACACTACATCAGATCTGTGAGAGCGCTCTTACATCAACAAAGTCTAAAGCATGTGTCAAAATCAACCATCCAGGAACTAATATGATGTTGCTAGTGCGCCAAATCTAGAGACTGAAGCTGCATCACACAAGCGCTAAATAGCATTATCAGAGGAAAACAAGATTTTGTCAATCAGTCTGCAAATTGGAGGAATTCTGACACATTTTTAACTCCAACTGAAGTCCTGTCAAAAATGTTAAGCAACGTTGAGAGACTTTCCAAATCAGATTTACAGTTTTTTTTTCACCATTTAATCAACCTGAAAACTGGGGCTATGCTTTCAATTTGTCACGTCTTGAGTACATTAACTCTCTGCACCGTCTGTGTGATATTTCCAGACCAGATTACACTCCAAAACTGCGGCCTGACTGCTGACAGGAACTCAGAGGGGAGAGGATATTACACATATTTAACTCCACTGCTGAGCAATTCAGACTCAACATAGTATTGATCATCTTGTAGAGATTTTTTTTGTCCTCACACTTACATAAATCCTAAGTCTGTGCTTTTAAGTCACAATGCACCAAAACGCAACCTCGAATTTCTCTCCTGCAACGATTCAAATAACTGTCATTATCTCAGTAGTGGGTGTTAAAAGACAAAAAAGAAAAAAAGATTGAGCTGTGCTGCAAGGATTAAAACATTAACGATACCTCTAACTATGTTATTTCATGGCTCTCCTGACAGGATATCCAGTTGTAAAGAGGAGAAAGACCACTTTTGTTCACTCAAACACAAAGACCTCGGGCAGGCTTCCTGATGAAGGTCTAATGAAATGAATCATACAGCATCAGGGCATGCATGAGCTAAAAAGCCAAACTATATGCATAGCTGCTGGGCCGTGCGTGGGCAGATATAGCTCTCACATAGCTGCGTCCAGGCTAAAGAAGTCAGTGTTTTGAGATCAATCAAGACTAAGCCTTTTCTCATCCTCCCCTCACCCTTGGCACAAGAAGCAGCCTCATACACCTGATCACAGGGGCTTTGGTAGGCTCAAGGCTTTTCCTCGTTTTTTTTTAGATAGACTGAGGTATTTGTGCTGCAGCATAAGCCTTGGCCCTGTAACCTTCTGCACAATGCTGGCCATTTTGTATTCATGAAATGCTGCAAGAGGAGATGGAAAATTTGTTGTAAATGGGCTTGATTAATCCGGCAGTAAAGTCATGCCGGAGCGACGACTTGAAGACACCAACTCCTCTTTCATCAGTGTGTAGCCATTATCACAATTATCTATTTTCAACAGCCTAATCTTTGCTTTAATCTTCGAGGATGGTGCCGCTATTGCTAAAGTAAGCACACATCTCAAATGAGATCCCAACTCTGACCTTGATAAGTGCATAAAACTGCCAAAGGCCGGTTCTACTCAGAGCAGTAAATATATGACACTGTGAACACAACAGCTACAAGCTACTCTCTCTCACAGGTACTCAAATGTTTGGCAGAGAGCCACTTTGGACAGAACAAATCATAGCAGCAGCTGCACTTATCTATGGATATTCTTTCTGTCCTCTCACAAAATGAGGTGAATAAAATGCCAGCTGTGTCCTGCACTTTTCTTCATCCTATCCATCTTAATCACACAGCAGCTAAACAACACAGACATGAAGGCCTTCTGCTGCTGCTGCTGCTGCTGCTGCCGCTGCTGGGTTTCACTTCCAGTCAATACATGAAGACTTTAGTCGCTGACTGAAACCATAATTAGAAGGGTAATTTCTTCATCCCTGTCTAAGTGTCACTGAGCGACACACATGTAGAGCAAATCTATACAATTACTGTGAAATAGCAGCGTTTCACGGTGTGAGATGGATGTAATTGTTAAAGCACCATTATTTCTTTTACAGGTGGATGAAGTTGTTGATCTTGACGTCAAGGAGTTTCTTTATTCCATCCTCTTATGAAATGTCCACGCAGCGACATAAACTCTACTCTGAAGCAGATATTGCTTTACTGTAAAGACAATAAGATGACAATTAAACCTAAATTAACCTTTGTAGTTTACATTGTAACCTATGTTCACATCTGCATAAACAAAGCCAAACTGCTACACTGATCGTTGTTGTTAACTTGGCCATTTTCATCTGATTCTAGGCTCAGATGAGTTTTCCACAACATGTTCCTGGACATATTTCACAATTAAAGCTTTGTTAAAGCGATACTCCACTTTGTGAGAATAAGCCACTCAGTATGTACTCACCACTATGCTGATGTGATGATGGGTGAAGGTCTTCAGTGCACAAAACAATCCTGGAGTTTTAGGAGAAACAGGGTAGCAGCCTCATCCAGTACAATGGCAGTGAATGGTGACCACGGATAAAACGTTAAATAAAGGCACACAAAACAAACACAAAACGTCTCCATCCTGCTTGTGTGGTGAAATCCAAGTGTCCGCAAACCGCGACATTACCGCGAAATGTCAACTGTAGCATGTAGCCGGTAAGATGTAAACATGGCGTCGATCTCACGAGACTTCGTATCTTAATGGACGCACGTGCGGAAGTCTTGTGAGATCGATGCCATGTTTACATCCTACTGGCTACATGCTACAGTTGACATTCCTGCTAAAAACATGGTGTAAATGGTGTCTTTTGCGGTTAATTTTTAATGTTGCGGTTCGCAGACACTTGGATTACACCACACAAGCAGGATGGAGACATTTTGTGTTTGTTTTGTGTTCTTTTTTTTAACGTTTTATCCGTGGTCACCATTCACTGCCATTGTACTGGATGAGGCTGCTACCCTGTTTCTCCTAAAACTCCAGGATTGTTTTGTGAACTGAAGATCTTCACCCATCATCACATCAGCATAGTGGTGAGTACATACTGAGTGGCTTATTCTCACAAAGTGGAATATCACTTTAAGAAATGAGGGGTTTCCACTGAACACTGCGGGGCTTTTAATTTGAAATGGATACAGAAATCGTTTGTGTCAGAGTGTGTATTGACAACATAATGCAATATTTTTAACAGGACAAATGGGAGCAGATCAAAACAAGGCTTTGTGCTTATCTCTCCATGTGCCACATTACTGACTGTGCTGACAGCTGTAGCTGGTGAGCTACCTTGCTAACAAAGCAAACAGTCAGAAACAGGGTTATATTAGAGTTATGCCAAAAAAGGAAAATGCAGGGGTCATTATTTGTTAAAGGTGGGGTGAGCAATGCTAATCTAAAACACTTTTGTCAAATGCAGTGACTATCTCCTCATAGTCCTCAAGCTCTCCATCCTGTGTGTGTGCTGAAAAAAAAACCCCTGATGTTTCTACACAGCCCTGGCTCTCTAAATGGGAAAAGTGGCTTGGATCATGAAACACAACACTATTCCAGCCAGCCGGCAACAGGTCGCCTTAGGGGAAGAGGAGTGGGAACAAAAGGGACAGTAAATGTTCTGAAAGAGCGCTGAATGAGGATTTGTTTGGCTGTTGATTTCAACAATCTTTCTCCAGAATCACACTGCCTGCTTTTAACTTTTAAGCAAGGTATTTCACATGTAGTTAGCAACTTAGCTCTGCACCACCATCTGCTCAGCTCTGATGCGTACTCTGCTACATGTGCCGCAGACAGGACTGTGGTGACCACCCACATTTCACATCATGCCAACTAGTGCTGGAACACTTAGTAGTTTGGTAAGTTTGGCTGTTTTGTGTTCCAACATGCAAATTTTATTTTTTGTTAGTGTGTGTTCAGAACACAGTGGCTTATGTTGGCAATTGTCATTTTTGTGCTGGTTTATAGTTTTAACTATTAGTGAAGTGGCTGCTACATCTCTTGAGACCAGCTGTGTTTTAAGACTGTGATTGTTTTTGAACGTCTTTAAAAAGTCAATTCGTTGGGTGACCAAACCAGCAAAACCAGAAACACTAGTCCTTAAGAGTTATCAATGAATTCCAAATTGGCACTTAAAACTGACGACAGATGTGTTGGGTTCCAAAAGCAAACCTCTTTAGTAAATCCAAGAACATACTGTATCTGCACCAAGTTAGAGATCTCTGACAAATGAGGCATCAGAACAGATCCTTGGTGATTGAAACCTTATTATAACCACTGGAGGCAATCAGGACCCTTATGTGTGTCAAGGAAACAGTTACTGCTGCTGCTGCGCTGAACACAGAACAGAAAGAAAGGTGGATCAGAAGAAAAGGGAGAAATCTACAAGAAAATAACAGGTTTTGGCAAACCTAAAAAGTCAAAATCTGCAACAGCGAGGTGAAATAGTCCACCTCGATACCAATGGAGTAGTTTGAATTTGAGTTGATTGCAGTTTGGATTTATTACATGACCATTTAATACGAGCCAATAAAGGTAGAAAACAGGCCGGTTTTAGCTCCACTTCCTACATTAATTTATGTTATTATTAGAGGGTGGGCCAGCTCACTATATGTGACTTAATAACATTTACTGCAGTCTGCTCCAAGCTGTCTTTCAAGTGGAAACCAAACTCCATTCTAAAAGCAGGTGTTTTATGGTATGGCCCATATGTCATTCACTCAGTAATATCATTAACTAACCTGTGATGAAGTGTTTGCCACAGATGTACACTGTATTGACTGGTCCTGTGCTACAGCACTTTTAGAGTGACATATGCGTTTCTTACCACTGAGCAGGATAGATGCGCGGTGACAAACGAAAGTTGGTGGATCTGTGCACTAGATTATGTCTACAAATACAAAATACCATGCTGTAGCATCCAGAAGAAAAATCTTTAGTTATTATTATACAGGGGCCAAGGGTGCAGTCCACTGTGAAAAACAGAAAGTGCCCACTGCATGTTGTGCGGCTTGACTTTTGACTGGTCATGTCAAAACGGTTAATATCTTCTAACAGTGTTATACATACAGCAAAGAATTGTGGGCGCCTTCCTCTATGCATTAATTATATCACTCTGCATACTTCCACTGCGGCTTTCGAGTAACATGTATCATTTCTAAATCAACTCATTAAAATGAATATATTTAAATCCAGGCTAACATTTGCCGGCCAGCATCTGCGTGGACCCCCCCTGCTCCTGCTAACTTCATGTCATGAAAGATCACCGCTTAATAAATTTGAACTTCAGTGCCTAGAGAATATGTAATTTCTCATCAGTAAACAGCTCACAAAATGCTACTGTTAACCATCCAGGCTAGACTGAAGGGACAAGAGAGGCAGAAAGTCATTGGACAGAGCACTGCTAACTGCTCTGGATGCTGTTTTGATTTTACCTTTTCACTCCCTGTGTGCAGAATTTAGATTCAGGGCTCTTTAGTGTGATTTTTTTTTTTTTTTCATTCCTCCATCTCTCACAGACACGGCCAAATGAATCAAATCCTTGTACACCACTTCATCAACAATATTTTTCAATTTCTAATGTTTAATCTTTAACATCCAGAGCTCTATTTGGATTGTCAGGCTTTACACAGAGTCACTTTTCCTTTCATCATCGAGCTGCTGCAGGATTTCCGGCTCAGACACGTGGGCCCCCACCAGAGGCCCAAAATGATATCGCATTCGTTTGTAGATAAATTTATGATGTCTCATAAATTTCAATTGGAATATGTACCCATGAAAATTTGTTTGTGTTGCTGTGAGCTATGAACCTTCATGCTCTCGTCTCTGCTCTGGCATTTTTCTGATGCTTGCACATCCTGCTGATATTGCTTTGCTGCTTTGTAGTTACCCTCACACACAAATTTGCATCAAATTTCAGCTATCTTCAATGTTTGGGATCATTTGCATGATGTTGTTTGCTATCTGACAGGGTGTGCACTTGACTGTGTCGGAACTTGAAAAGGGCTGGTACATGGAATCAGGGATGGGGATCACTGTGACGGATCATGCTGGATGGCAGGAGCCGGAACAATCTATTCATTCGCCAGATCTGTCCATTCTCCTACATAATAAAGTGTAATATATCTATTAAAATGGCAAAAAGTAATATTTCTCCCCTGTTGCACAAATTGACCGTATCTGTGGAGGGTTGAGAGGAAGTGCACCAGGGATTTGTGTGGTGCAAAATATGTTCAATATGATAATTCCTGATGGTCACCAAAAAAGGCTGATAAAAGGACAAGTGCCTCTTGTAAACCCACAGTATGTGCTAATACTGTGTTACTATATTGCATGCAATATATTTAAGGGTGGAAGTAACCAATTACAACTACTCAAATTACTGTAAGGCTTTTAAGTGGAAGTCTTTTATTTTACTCACATTTAAGTATGCATGGCATGGTATGTTATCTACTAAATAACTTTTTATTATCATAATTCACTGAGTAGGCAAAAGAATTTTCATTAATTTCCAAACCTTTCATATGCAATTTTGTGGCCAAAAAGGCCAAAGAAACCCATGACATTTGGATGGGGGAAAAAAAAGAAAAAAGAAAAATACTGTAGTTGGCACAGGTTTGGAGCAGAACAGTGCAGACGTTTGGGAGTAATTTAGACTGAAGATTTGGAGAAACAGAAACCCCTTTTGATTGAATGTCTGCTATTGGTCATGCATTAAACATCAACAGTTAAAAAGTAGCTAATACTCTTTGTACCTTTCAGTATTTTTTTAAACACCAGTAGTTTTACTTTGGGTTATATTTCAGTAATGTGACTGTCCCTCTTCTTGAGTACAGATTTCCAGTACTCCCTCTACCACTGAATATATACTCAAAGCAAAACTACTTCAAAAGTCAAGTTTACCAACTACTATACTTCACAATGAAAAGTAGTTTCTTTACTACTCTAAAAATGTCAAACTTAACATCAAATTACAACTACTTTCAAAAAGTAGTTAAATTACATCCAAACTACATGAAGAGAAAATATCACATCGCAAAAAATCATACAGGAATTTAGTGGAATCTCATTAACTTAACATAAATATACTTTTATTTATTCAAGTTAATTAAACTTAAAGTTCTCGTATTAATTTTCAGAACACTTCAGAACTTATTAACATACATTAGTTTAACTTGAATTCTTTTCATTTGAAATGATGAGTTGAATAAATGTTCTATACAGAGTTCAATTTACTTATTCAATTAAGTTTCCAAAGCAAGATCATCAGCATATTGGCAGACTTCCTTGCTTGCTTTTTTTGTGAATTAAAACTCCTGGGACCCTTCTTTTTAATAGTTCTAAGAAAACACATATAATGAAAACTTCCACAGAGGTACAACTGAACTGGCACTGAGTAAAGTGTAGCTGTGTTTGAAATTAGGGACTATGGCAGCCCAGTCCTCACTGAGGCAGTGTTTCAAGGAGAGGATCGGGAGCAGCTGATGAGGTGCAATCAGGAAAATACTGAATTTCTGGAGCAATTCATTGTATTCAATCACAGATATCTTCGTCAAACCACAGGTGATTTTAATCAAATAGCAGTTGATTGTCATTAAATGACAACTGTGGCAAGTGAGTTGTGGCCTTGTGCCATATTGTATGGCAAAAAACTGAATGAAAATACTATGAATAATTGTGATTTACTACTACTACATCACACATCTACTGAAAAAGTTACTGAGATCTGAATGTACTTAAACTACCACAACAACTTGTAGTTAAACTATTAATTGAACTACATGTAGTTAACTACACCCCAGCACTGTACTGTTCATACATACTGCATGAACTGTACACCACAATTCTACAGTATCCATCAACACCGGGAGGTGGTGCAACAGGCTGCAGCTTTTAGTTCCCATCAAACAGCTTTGGAGCCTGCAACATACCTCTATCCAGAACAATCTGCTCACACAGATGGCAGACAAGCCTGTAGAAGAGGCATCAATACATGTGATCAAGTGTTGGTGTCCCATTGCAAAGCACTTGGCAAATGATTTACCCCCAGCTGCTCCGCACAGTGTCATAAACCTGAGAACAACAACTGGAAAAACAGCAAGGGATCTCATTTATTTCCCAGTCGAAATGACACCAGACTGAGGAGAGGTCGACTTCCATCTGCAGAGATAAAAGTGGCCGTCATTAATCTGCACACACCTTTCAGCTCTGCGTCTAATTGGCTACTGCTAATTCAATGGAGAGAAAAACAAAACAAAAAAAGCCTTCTACTGAAGTGCAACTTCACCTCCCAGTTCTGAAACCAACTCCACCCACTGCATCATTTTGAAAAATGCTACAAAGTGGGAAAAACGCTGAGAGAGGTACTGGCCTTGCAAGGTTCAGTAGATGTCATGTTGAGTCATTCTCAATCCACACTCTTAGAAATAACATTGCTAAGTAGAACCATGTAGCGTTCTTCAGCTTGTTCCAAAAACAGTTCCCATAGGGGAATTGTTTTTGGTTCCTGGTAGATTCTTTATTTTTCCAAGGGTTTCATCTAGAATCCACCCAGGGTGTTGGGCTGAGAAGCTTTTTACACTCCAAGGGTTTAATCTAGAACTCACCCAGGGTGTACTACCAAGAACCCTTTGATATTCCCTTGTTTTTCATGTGGAATCCACCCTGGGTGTTCTACCGAGAACCCTTTTACACTCCAAAGGTTTAATCTAGGACCCACCAGGTGTGTTCTACAGAGAACCATTTCATATTCCAAGGGTTTAATCTAGAATCTGCTCAGGAGGTACTATTTCTACCAGAACCCATTTATATTACAAGGATTTTTTATCAAGAACCCACCCAGGATGTTCTATCAAGGACCTTTTTATATTCCAGGGGTTTCCTCAAGAACTCACCCAGGGTGTTCTACCAAGAACCCTTTTACAATCTAAGGGTTTCATATAGAACCCACCCAGGATGACCTGTAACCCTGTTTTCTTCTGAGGGTTCTACAAGAACAGATATTGTGTTCTAGGAGGTAAAACATATGATAAACTGTGTTCATCTATTATTCTAATCATCTATGTTACAGTTATTATATTCTAGTTCAGGGTAGACCCTGAACCCTTCAGGAAGAACCTTTTTGGAACCCTTATTTCTAAGAGTGCATGAAATACCAATTTTCATAATTTTGGATAGAAATGACAATATTACCACCAGCACTGATATGTTTCCTCACAGTACAGCCATATCATTTAGTTTACAGCTCAAAAAACACATTTAAGTGTGCAGTACCTCTTTAAGGTTGAATTTTACAGATGTCAGTACGATGATTCACCATGATACTCGCAACCAAAAATGAGCTGAGAGCAGTGGAGTCATCAAAAGTAGAGTGGAACAGATTAGAGCTAAGAACTGTCAAGGTGATGCATATGAAATAGTCATGCTAAAAAAAAAGAGAGATATATTCATTTTATTTTCTTCAGGAAATAGGAATATCAGGCTCCTTACCAAATCAAGTGGTTCAAGGTTTCTCGTGAGTTATGTGATTTGCCTCGTGATGCCTCGAATAAAGACAGACACATGATTCACTTAAACAAGCTAACGCAGTCCAAAGTTACTGTTAGATTATTTCCTTTGCTTTAAGCTAAATAAATGTCAAAGTGAATGGCACTACGTGGAGTAAGATGTATGCGTTTTAGCGGATCGGTGCCTTACAGAGCTTCAACGTATTACAGCCATCATTCAGTGCCTTGTCTTTTTTTTTTTTATATATAATACTCTGACTTTTTCTTCCTTACAGTTACATTAAGACTTGAACAAGTCTGCTGCTGAGGCATGTTCAGTTACGGTAACAGCAACCAACAAATCGTTTAAGTGAAATGGCCTACACATTTCTGAGAATATGACAAAGTAAACAGTAAATGTTGGAACAGTCATGGAGAAAAGAAGCAAGAATGTATAATTTGTGACAGGTTTTACTTCTGCATTCCACATTTTCTCTCTATAATATAAAATATTTTGTTAGTACAACAAATAATATTATACACATCTATTTCTATAGGTTAGCAGAGAATGTCTTTTGTCAGAGGAAAATCTTTTCTGCTTATCTGTGCAGAGGAAATGGGAACATTTCTACACCTTTCAGAGACAACAATATTTTCAGTATGTTGTTGGTTGATGGGCCTAATGTCAAGGACTTCTTCAGTGTGTAAATATATCTTCTCAGGAACACACCAGCACTTAAACTGTAAAACCTTGAAAATAGAATATCTTTTTATTTATCGATGAAGCATGAGGCAAAAACTGCATAACCATTTGCTTCTAGAGATAGATTTTATTTGAGAGGACTTATTATGCTCATTTCCAGCTCTATATTTTCATTCTGGGATTCCACAAGAGGAGCTTTTCAAGATTCACAGTTCAATAACGTTGTTATTTATTTTGTGCAGCCCCTTAATTCACCCTTTTTCTGAAACTAGCAGTTTTAGCTCCTGTCTCTCCTGTCTCATGTCTAACCACCTGCCCAAAAGCCCACTTTCTTCTGATTGGCCATTGACGCCTGTTGAGGGGCAGCGACCAGCGCTTGTGAGTATCGCAAAGACAGACACTGCTGAGTGAAGTGTTAGTGGGTGACGGTCTCCAGTGACTGCTGTACAAAAAGACAACTACATTTACTGATTTTGGTTAAACTGGATTATATTTCATGGAGAAGATATTATCTGGTCTTCCCCGTCTTGTATGACCCAAGTTGGGGCTATTTACAGTTTCCTGATAGACAGTTTTACTTGTTATTAGCAGCTACTTTAGCTGCTAGTTGGCTAGTTAGATCAGAGATTGGTCTGGCTATGTGAAACTACAGCACCCTGAGTGCTTCAGAGCACTGTCTTAGCATGGAAAATAGTGATATGGGGCAGTGAATTTGATGAATTCACTGTTTATCAAACCACAAATGACAGAGGTAGGTAAAAAAAAAACAATAGACGAATCTGGAGCGGCGTGTCTCTGGGGGCATGTACCTAATCGTTTAAAAGCACACAACTTCATAACTTTATACACTGATTGTGAAGAAGCTAGGTCATATTTTCTGAAGAAAATATTTTCTGGTTTTCTCTCTGATGTCCTCAACTTTTTCCTACTGGAGAAAAGCTTTACTTGTAGTTAGCAGCTAGCTACTTTAGCCGCTAACTGTTGGTTAACTCAGTTATCCATGCAGCTGACTCTGCCTGGACTGGGAGCTCAAACCCCTGGGGTTGCGGGACTAACTTGCAGTCGCAGTTAGCTACATGAGGAACAAGTAAAGATACCTGTCCATCAGAAACTGTCAATCACAGAGAGCTGAGCAGCAGCAGGAAATCAGAGGGAAAAAACAGAAAACATGCAAGGCAACATAATATGATGTAAATTGAAGAGAGACCGAATGGGTGGATGTGCTGCGAACGCTGTGCCGTGCCTGAAGCGATGACCTTATAAAGAAATCCAGAACGAATTGACAATAAATTGACGTCCACGGAGGAAAAAATGTTGGAAACGGTGCATTCAGAACAGTCTGAAACCTGAGTGTTTGGTTCACAGGAATTACTTTTACATCTGTTTACCTCATTTATCATGAACGTCCAACATTGTAACGTTATATGACAGAAAATAAGAATAAACTGTCCCCTTTAACAAGATGCCACCTCTAGATTCTACCAGACAGGCTATTTTAATAGATATTGAAAATGGAGACTGATAAAAGGTGGTTCTGTGATGGTTCTATAATATTCTATAACATAATATAATAAAAGAATCTGTGAAATATCCATCCTGTTAAGGCTAGACAGACCTAACAAACCAAAAACCACATTTAGGTTCAATGCTGCCTGTTTTGCCTGCAAGCTGATTTATTGGTCTAAGCTTAACTAAGCCTAATATCCATCTCATTGCATGATCTGTGCTGAACTGCCGCTGACATTTGCCAGATTGCGTTCGTGGCCTGATATCTATGCTGGCTTCCCTGAATGATTGCCACGAGGCGCTGCTGCACTCACGCTTCATCTAAGAAATCCCCAGTGAACACTCCATCATCCTTCAGCGTTTCCTGAGCTGGATGTAGTGTCTAGCCGTCTCCATCAGACTCCACTTGCTGCATGATTTCCTGTTTGCTTTCTGCTTGGGTTATACAACATCTTACTGCTACAGCTTCAATATTTCGTTCGATATCACATCCTCCAGTGCAATCACATGATTGATAAAGAATTGAGCTTTGAAACACAATGCTTTGACAATCAAATACTTTGCAAGGTTGCTGTTCGTGAACGCTGCTTTTAGCCATCTCAGAATCAAAAAAAATCCATTAATGCCCCACTCTGTACAGCCTAAGACGAATCACAGCATCTTAGAAAATGAGAATGAAAGTGACGAATGAAATGAGTCCCTTGTAAAATATAAATGACGCCTCCAGCTGAGAGGTCGTCCTTGGTAAGACCACTGCAGTTAGGAGGGTCAAGCTGAGAATAAATGATCATAATGTCTTCTTTCTTGGCATGGACACCTTCCTCCACACACATAGGTCAAACCAAAGAAAAATCTCAATGCCTTAGCAGTCCACGTATTTAACTGCTAAGTCAATGACACCCTCTAAGTCAGCATCCTTACTACAGTGGGGCCTAGTGGCTCTGAATATCTTGTCAAGTGACACTTACCTACAGCAATTACACTGTACCGCTTGTCAGTTACGTCTTAGCGACTCAAGTTCAAACTCATGAGAAATGCAATTAACAAACCTCTGTCTATAACACAGGAAACAGGCCGTTTTAAGTTAATCAAAGACAAATTCTTCTGATTTTAAGTTTATCTCAGTCCTCTGAAATCAATGCCTCATCTCCTTTTGAAGCATTCAGTTTAAAAAGTGGATTCATGCTTGGTTTTTCTGGAAGCATTTTAATTTGCGTGCATGAATTATAAGATTATGACTCCCCAGGTCAAAAGCTTAAAAAGTTAAATTAAAAATAAAGCAAAAATAAAAGATAAAGAGGGAATCAAGTCTATGTTTTGTGCAGTCTCAGTTGGTATGAGGTCATAACTTCAACTGTAGGAAATTATGATCTTTGCTTGTTGTCTTTAAAGCTAAAATAGAGATGGGAAGGAAAGAAAAATGTTTATTTAGTTCATACACAACTGTCAGAACTAGATTATTTTTTTCACTGAACCATCATTTCTCCCTTTTCTTTCTTGTTAAAGGGATAGTTCAGATTATTTGATGTGTCACTGTATGAAGTACTTAATGATAGCTAGTGTATAACCACAGTAGATGTTGGCCCAAGTGGAGAAGCAGGGAAGAGTACCAGCACTGAAGCTAAGCAATGCACTGCTATGGAAGGGATCAGCAATAGTATTTTATCCATTAAAAAAGGTCCACTTAGAAATTCAACATCATTTAAAGTGTATGCTATATTTAGAAGATTTACATCACCTTACTTTGTCGTCACAAAGCCTTTTCTGACAGGAAACCGCCATTATACATTATTTCTTTCCATACCAACTACAGTAAGCTCCACAGGGGATATAAGCAATTTTACCTTGCAGAACATGGGAGTTGCTGGTCTCCTGCTGCCTCAATCTGTTAGTTTACGTTATTTAGTGACTTCAGTAAATTGAAACTATCATTTTAAAATACAGAAGTCACACAATAACACAAAATTAACAGATCTAGGCAGCAGTAAACCAGCAACTCTGGTGTTATGCAAGGTAAAATCACTGATTCCACCTATGGTGTTTGGTTGCTTTGGCTTATATAACAGCACATCAAAAAATACAAACTCTCCCTTTAAGTTATCATCTATCTTTTATATATTTTGTCCTTGGTTTTTGCACGTTTTTCTTTACAACACAATGCATCCACAAGGGACACAGTCCTCTTCTCCCGCTTTCACTGTGGGTTTCTGCGAAACACGAGGCACACAAAGGAGTCACAACAGTAATCACAATCCAAAAGACTGTTGGATCCATTCATAACATTAAGAAGTCAAACGGTGACAACATCAACTGCACAACAGCCGGTGCAGTACCTTCAGCCAAATTCTATGAGTCCGTTGAAGTAAGCTGACAGCTCAGGAGTCCCAAGCAGCCAGATAAATAGATAAAAGCTCCTAGCGACAGGGAGCCTGAGAGCTGCATGACATTTGTCTGGGATTTGTCTTGTGTGAGCAAAATAAAGTGACTACAATAAAGAGGAGGAGGAGGTTGAAGCGCTGCCATTATTTTGTCCACAGAAGAAAAGCAGTATTCAGGAGTATTTTTCCTGATGCCTGAAATACTGGGAGGGAAAAAACGCCTAATACAAATTAATCCTCCTGAGGACAACTTTGAGACAGAACTGCCAAACACAAAATTAATGTTTGGGGATAATTGGCAACCTGCGTCTTTCGTTCTAATGAAGATTAATGTTGACACAAACAAGGGAAGATCAAAGATGGCTGTCACTTCTGAATGTAATGGAGAAAACATCCGGAAACAAGGCAGGATCCATCACCTCCTTCAGGCTTTATTTCGTGGAGTTCTGGCAGCTGAATAAAAAGTCATTTTGGTCCAAAAATGAAGCAGCAATCCCCATGTAAACATATATATATAAAAAAAACTGCAGCAATACAACAGGCATATTATTTTTTACATCTGGAACTAAATTGAAATATTGGTTTCTAATTAGTTCTGCTGTGTAAAATCATGACTGTCCCTGAAAGTCTATTCAATTTATAGTATAGGATGCAGGAAACTGCTGTCAACCAGGCTGCGGGTATTTTATATAATATACAGAGTCGTAATCCATCCATGTCCCAAGCAGTGTGTTGAAGTGCATCCCTCTGGTGTCACCAGCACAGATGTTTAATCACATCCACAGCAGGGAAGCACCTGATTGGAATTCAGTGGGTTGGGGAAAATGAGTGTGGAATAAAGAGCGCTCTAATGGAGCAAATATGTTTATGTACACATAATTCTCTATTTTCATTTCTTGGTGCATATTTGCCATCCGACTCTTGCCTCTATCACATCTGGATAGAAACAAATTTGTTGATTGGGATTTCTGAAATAATAGCTGGTACGCGGGCGGTGGCTGAAAAATAAAGCCTGCTAACTGATGAGTAGGGGTGAAATGAAAAAAAGTGCACTGCCTATATTGGAACCTGTGTAACTGCAGGTGTAAATGAGTGGTGGACATAGACTGGGAAGAACAGTAAGAAGAGAAAAGTCAAAATTCTAGTTGTCTGTACTTTGCTGTTCTTTCATTCAAAGCTAAGTTGCTGTCAATGGAACTTGCAGCCTGATCTCATTCCCAACTGGTCAGACACTGACAATCTGTCACTGCCCAGACGTGCAAGGTACCAGTTAGGGAGCTGAAAGAGATGCACTGGCTTCTCAGGTGACTTGCATGTAAACCCATCTGCAGCTGTATGAGACACACCTGGCTGTCAGCGTAGTGTAAAGACCATCGTCGCCACCACGTATACATGAATCAAGCACTGTGCGTAGAGCACCGAGTCCCAGAGGGGGAACCAAAACAGCCTAATTCTGTGGTGTATCAGTTAAGTGTATGAATTACACTGCAGCCTGTTAACAGTGAGAAACAGACCAATAGATCTGCTTCATACGCCCTCCACTGTGAAACGTCTGTCCTATGGACGGCCATTTCTGCCAATGTGATGGGGGGAAAAAAGAAGATCCTGTAAGACATTATAATGAGAAACTGTCTCAAAGTAATTTAGCTAGTACACTAGGATCACAGAATACTGAGTTAGTATCTCAAAATAGTAGGAGACCTTATTATTATTTTCATAATGTTTCTCATTATTTTGAGAGGCTGATTATTATATTGAAATGCTAACTGATTTATTTTTGACATACTAAATCATTAGGCTCAAGATATTGTTTTTGATAATTTGTTGTAAATGACTATAGATATATAGATATACTATAGATACCTGTCCATACAAAACATGAACATCACGCACCATTTATAATGATGTCTTTATACAGAATGACAGTCTTACAATAATTATAATGATTATCTTAATAATTATTAAGATGAAGCTCAACTACAATTGTCAGACACCATTAGACCATTATAACCAATACAAGATATACATAATTGCTTAATTATATAGGTTTATATGCATTTTAAATTAATGGAAAGCGATTGAGCTTAGGGTACCTAAATGGCCAGTAGCAGCCCTGATAAAGGGTGAGGTGTTATGCATGTTATTAATGTGTTTCTTGTATTCACAGGTAATCTTTGTTGTGATTATTTTAAGTAGTGGATATGTTGAAATGTTTTTGGGTAAATCCTGCTGTCAGTTTTTTTTTTGTTGCCTGGAAAAAAGCCTCTTGAAGAAAGAGGCTTTTTTCCAGGCAGCCATTGTAATAAGAACTTGTTGATTATAATTAATTGATGATATTTTCATTTACTAAGTAGAGAAACCATTGAGTGGTGACTATGACATGATAAAATGACGGAATAAGTGTTTTTGCCTAAATGATAAAAAATACAAATTAAAGATCTGTGTCTAATATAAGGCTGTTTCAAATAAAAGTCTCAGGAGACCAAAGCCACTGATAGATAGGGCTGGGTATCAAACTTGAAATTTGATGCTTTAATGGTGCTGCTGCTCCCAGGTCTTTGAACAGCTTCTTCCTTTAATGTGAGAAGTCATACCATAAAGTGTAATCTAACTTTCTTTATGTTAAAATGGATTTTATAAAATTGGTATCAAACATTTCTGAACGATACCCAGCCCTGCTATTAGATAACTTAATTGCAGCTTGAGTGCTTCTGCCTGTTTTTAAACGGTGTGCTGGGGAGCAGGGTTAGTTGCCTGGTTGGTTGTTGGAGAAATTTTCAGCCCATCTCATCGTGTTGCTTCTGAAACAGCACCTCTGAGTGCAGGGACAAGACCTCTGCCTGCTCCTATTTGGCCTGCTGGCTCTTCTTGCCCCGGGCAAATTCTACCCACACGAAATACTACAACTATTGCTGCTCCTGCCCCAATTTTGTCGTTTTCCTCCTCTAAACTTAACTGAGTGTTCTTAAACAGGCAGTGACATCGACTTTAACCGTATTCATGCTCTTACACTGACAGACAGGCAAACCTATAGCTTTTTGAACCTTGTTTATTGATCTTTTGCATCATTTTTTCTGCAAATATTTAGTGCCTGTGCACGTATTTCTGTTTTGGATAAATGACAATGACTTTTTTTTAAAAAAACAACTTAAATATAATGGATTGTAGCTTGGGAAAACATGCAGAGAAGCTCAAGCCTGTAAAAAATGCTGACTAACAGGGAAATAACTTACACTGGCAGAGTAGGAGCCCAGCCCACTCACAGTATTTTATGGAACAGCTTTGTGAACAGAGCTGGCATGCACAAAATCTTTATAGACAAACAAGAGTGAGAGCGCTCACACAAGACACATTTAGTAAATAACACATGGATGAATAAGAGCGGGGTGGGCAGGCAGGCCGCACATGTAGATTTGATTAAGAAGAGTGACAGCATTCATAAAAATTAGATTTGATGGAGCAGGAAGAGCGAGAGCTCAATGCACAGGTAAGTGTTTCTAAAATTAGATAACAGAAAAGAGTAAGAGCAGGATGTGCAGGTGGACATTTAATATATTTGATAAGACGTGTGAGACTGGAGCGGGACGGTGGTGGTTCTGAACAGGTTTCTGATGATATCAGCGCTATCGTATATCAAGAAACATTCGCGTGTGGTTAAATTCCATTTTGTATACAGTAAACTGCTGATGGACTCAAGGGTGGAGCTGATAGCATTGAGGCTTTTTACTTAATACATCAGACGTCAGCCAGACAGGTCGTCAGTCCTCAAGACTTCAGCCCGTCTGACGATGGATTGTTGTCGCTGACTCTTACAATAATAGATAAAAACAACATCTGATAACAATATATTGGCTGGTATTCTTTTTTGTGTGTCAGCACAAACATTTTGTGGTGACAAATATGTCTGATTTAAGATATTTTACAGTTAATGAATACACTTTCATATCAAAGATTGAAGAAGGAAAGTCTTCCTATTAAATTAAGATGGACCATTAATCACCTAACCTTAAAAAAATACACTTCAAACATGGTTTAAAACAAATCAAATTAAACAATTACCAATTTATTTACCTAAAATAAATACAAAAACCTTCATTAAGATCATAAACATAATTAATATTTCAATATTTACTGAATCATAAACCTGATAAATAGAGACAACACGCAATAGAATAATAATAATAATAATAGCATTTTTTTTAATTAGTCTTTCCACCCTACTTAATAAACTCCATTTGTCATCAGCCTAATAAGAAAAATACTAGACCTTAAATTCAAAAGGACTGCTGTGATACATATTTATTTAATTACTGTTTTAACTCTTTTAACTTAACTGGAGAATTTTTACTTAACTACTTGACTTCAAAATTAAAACGGTCGTGACATGGATTTATTTCATCACTGCAGTAATAAGCAAGATGACACTACTACGCAGATGAAACCACTGAAGAAACATGAAGAAAATTAATTTTAAGTGACTACTAATAGAAACATGTTGATATTCTTGGTATATCATGCGTGGGCGCTCACAGAAACGGTGCTGTCTCGCTGCTGCTGCTGTTCAGCAAAGCTTGTGCAGTCTGCAGAGCTAACAGAGAGTCATAATGTTAAATCTCTGTCAAGAAATATGCCCACACTTTACATCATCGAGGCAAGGTTTGTTAGCTACAGCTTGTTCTCCAGGTGAATGCTTTTACCAGGTGCAATGTTTTTATACATCTGTTACTTCTGTAACATATTTATGTATTGTATACATGTCTATTTTTCATATATTTCTCATATATTTTATTTTTTGACCTGTTTTTGTCTGATGACTGCTGCTGTAATACAAGAATTTCCCAGTTTGGGATCAATAAAGTACTATCTATCTATCTATCTATCTGTCTGTCTGTCTGTCTGTCTGTCTGTCTATCTATCTAATGTAATTTATTCTACTGTTTTGTTGTAGTTGTTGAAGCATTAAGCATCATATTAGCTAACTCCAGCACATTTACACTTCAGTGTAAACTTTGTGTGAACTTTCTTTAGTAAATGAATGAATAAATAAATGAAGATGACAGTAACTTTGAACAAGTTGAATACATTTGAAGAGTAAATCACACTGAAATTCAGATGCGCTATAATCACTAATTTTTTTTTTTATTTTTATTTATCATTCAGCCCTGCTGTTCCCCTCCGCAACTCTGGAGAAAATATCCTTTGACTGTTGGATGTCTGAATATGCACCCGTGACATGTTTGCCATCACAACGTAAAAAGTGATAATATGTCAGTGTTGTGTTCACAGCTTGTTTTTGATGCCATCAAGTGGCCAAAAATGTAACTGCAGGTCAAATCAGAGGTTTTCAAAGTGGGAGACAGTCCTCACCTAGGGGGGATCCTGACAGTTTCAGGGGAGTCTGAGTGACTGAAAGTGAAAAAATATTACATGGATTACTACATTAGTCTAGACCAGGGATATTCAACTTGTTTTGCACAGGGGCCACTTTTGCAAAATGACGACAACATAGCTCATAGCTAGCAGCATCCAACCTACCACTGGTTATGTAGTTGCTTCAAATAAGGCTTCACATTCACACAGTTCTGAAATGCCGAGGTAGCTGCACCACAGTGTGACATAGAGTTCAACAGGTTAACCTACAAAATAAACAGTAAAACAAGACAAAACACCATAAAAATTTAGAGCTTTCAAGCTGGGTCACGAACAGCCAGTATCGATCCATGCTTGAGCTTGAACTGTTGCTGGCCCTCGTATTGCTTGTTTAATTTTTTTTGAAGCATTGATTCATTCATTTAACACGCACTGAAGTGTAAACAAGAAGGGCCCAGCCTTTAAGAGGAAAAACAACAAAAACCTGAACCTATCAGTTCTTGCCATCCCCTGCAGTTAGGCTTGTCAATAGCGCAGTATTTCAAAACTGCAGTTGCGACAGCCCTTCTTATATCAGGCAATAGAATCAGTGTTCTAATGTATCAATCAGGCTTTGTTCACGATGACAGAGATTAGAGATGGGTTAAGTTACACTGCCCTCAGAACTAAAGTATAATCTGATTCCCATGCTAATGAACTCATTAGCACAGGAGTCAGATTAGATTACAGTCTCAGTGTCTAAGGAACTAAAAGCATCTCCAGAGGCTTTTACGTCCCAAAAACTAAGAAATTCCAGCAGGATCACAAATTCCTTGTTGCTATTTTTTAATGACATTTCAAACAAGTAAAAAGATAATAAATACTATTACAAAATAATACCTGTCAGCAGCTTCAATACCAAATAGCAGCAGCTAAAAACAAAACGAGGTAGTTTAAATTTCTGCGCCTGTTTTCTAAACCTGTTTTGAACATTTTCATACTCTTGTCTGAAAAATATTTTGAACTCATATTTGTCTTATTTGACTGTCAGCGCATGTAAACGTGATTGTTTGCTGGTAAGGGCTCCACAGTCAGCCCTGACTGTTAAATAAAGATACTCTTTTGTGTGCTTTCAATATGGGAAACAAATCCAAGGTGATATTTAACTTCTCTTTGACATTTTCACTTTCCTCAACATTCAGATCTCAATGACTCAAACTACGCTTGTATCCTTAATTAGCTGTCTGGGGAGTGGGTACTCATCTCAGAGCAATTTAACCCTTCACTGAAAGAAAAAAGAAAAAGAAAACTTTATGTTTAATGGGTGATTGCTCATGCAGATATTGTTGTCAGCACTAAACATGCGTTGCAGAAGTGTGTAATTATGAGTCACTAATTTGATGTTTATGTTCACTTTGCTGTGTTTCTGTTTTCTACCCCACCTCTCATCAAACAGCTGACAATCCATTCAGGTGATAAATCTCAAGATTCCTGTCTGTCCTAGAGTTTGGCTAATGCCTGTTGTGATAAGTGGTCACTCCATAGCCTACCTCATCTCCGGAGTGCTTCTCGTCGCCAAAAGGCAGCGTGATCTGGGTCTGTGATCAGGCCTGTTTACTATGGACGACCAGCTGTTCACTTCTGGCTGCTTGATGAGGCAATGAAATTAATGAATTCTCACAATGGAAACGCACTGTCACATACAGTACGTTGCCATTGTGTGACGGGCAAATAAGAACAGCCGGAGTCTGAAGGAGTGTGAAGTTCTCATCGTGGATTTCAGCCTTTCTCTACTTAATTTTCCTACTGAGAATAATTGAGCACTTAGAGGATAATAGCTTGCCTCACGGATGACACACTGAATAAGTTCATGGAGGGGGTGGATGTTTATCACTAAAAATGGAAAAGAAACCTCAAATTAGTTATATAATTGTACATGGCAGCATTAAACCATCATGCATTTTAGTTGACAGGTCTTTAAGATTTGCTGGCTGATGTAAATGACCTCAGAAATCATGTTGGGTCAAAAAGGTATTTAAAGGTTTATTGGGTGTGACCACGAAGAAGAGAATATTAAAGGACTGCCTTTGTCTTATGAATGAAATAAAAACATTTTTTTCACTACAGTTTTGCGCTCCACTCGTCTAGATTTAATAAGATATTCACAGATTTAAGGTCTAAGTCTGAGAAAAGATTACGGAAAACTACAGAGAGATGAAACACTGCTACCAGGACCTGGACATTCAGAGCGACAACTCAGGAAACTTGCATGAAGAAAGTGCAGATTGAACTTCACAGTATCAGCTAACACACTTCAAAAAGTGGCAAATACTTTACACAATAAAAAAGGTCTGAGATCATGCTATGATTTTAAAAGTGTGACAAAATAACAGAGAGCCTGGACCTGGACTAAAAAAACATGAAAAACAAACATGTTCCTGTCCACAAGTCATTCAAATTCTGACCTCAGCACTATGTCACAGTCTGTCATACTGTTGACTCATCCATCAACCCTGACCTCCTCCATCTGCAGACTTTGTGGCTCCACAAAAACATCACACTGCTGTACTTGCTCCTTTGCTCCTAACAGTCAGAATTTCTATGACTGTGCATGGAGTGAAGACTTAGAAGAGGCAATTTCAAATAATAATGATAATAAGAAGAACATATCCTATGAGGAGGCTTTGTTCTTATATGAGGACACTCATTTAAAGCTACCTGAATACAAATGATTGATGTGGACTTTCATAACCCCTATAATTATAACAACAATATACCCGACGCTTGTTTTAAAAATAACCAGACTCAAGGAACATTTGTATATATGAGAATATATTCTGGAGGGAGGTACAGGCAGGGTTCCTACGCCTTTTCAAGCATTCTCAAGGTGCATTTGCAAACTTTACAACCACCACTTTACAACCACTAGAATAGTAAGCCATAGTTGGGAACTTTCATTTAGGCAACCATTACCCTAAGGTTGGCTATCAAGTTGTTTAGCTGGCGAATCCACCGGCTGAATTATAGTAAATTTTCAGGAGGGACTGAGGAGGTTACTTGTATTGTATGTCAATTATGGTATGTTCTTTTATGGAATATATAACATAACAGCTAACGTTGCCTTTTATACAACATAGCTAATAATATATAGGTAACCTTGCCACTAAATTTCAGATTTCACAACCAAAAAATTCTTTTGTCAGTCTTTCAGAAAAAAAACTGAAACATGTTCTTGGTTGTCTGCCCTTATTCTGTGCTAAAAGAATAACTGCTACATTACTGAAGAGAAAATCATGAACCAAGATAAATTAACAGCTATTTTGTTAGCATTCAACAACAGTATATCCCATGAGCTTTAGCAGCTGTGCAGTCAGTCTTGTGCAAATAAGTTCTTGATGGAAGCTAACAAAAGACATGTTGTTTTTATCCTAAATTGGCATACCAAATTATTTATAATTGCCAGTATGCTAAGGTTTTAACATGTAGCACCTGAGTGAGTTATCACCCAATTAAACATGAATGATTTTGGTTTCTCTGTTAAAATTTTACTCTTTCGACGTCTTCACTTCAAATGGGAGAAATAAGATTAGCATATTTTAATTGTCTGTTTTAATCGGTGAAGCTTGGCTGCAATAAATTGGAAGAAGAGAAGAACTTTAGGGAAAAGCATAAATACTAAATTCTCTGTTAGAATTTATCAACAAAATTAATTTCATTTGGTCTGTGAATAGTCCGCCGAACTCCAAGATGATTGCAGCACCTGAGTGCTGGATACACATCTCAGTTTGAGAAACAAAGAACATACAATAAATTGTTTTTCTTTCCTCACTTTTAACTTTAAGAAAACTTTTGCACCTAATTTGTGCTTGGATCAAGAATATGTCAGAATGTGTCAATGGCGAGAATAACATGTACCATAAAGACACACTGGGTGTTTATACAGAATCTGGAAACCAAGAAGTTTATAAAAAATGGTAATATAGGAGAGCTTCTACAGGAGTAAAAGACAGAATACTTAAAGAATTAAAGTAGTGGAACAGCCCAGGAGGGGATGGAGGCATGTT
>JAJHUR010139384.1:4329-25768 GCA_027495735.1 Lutjanus campechanus
GACGGAGATCAGTTGTTATATCTTATATTATATATATATATATACATATATACTTTTTTTTTTTTTTAATCAAAATTATTGACAAGTTCCAACTGTCCCTACTCAATTCTACAACTTTGAGCACAGCATGCCCATGTATAAACCACAATAGCTGAACATTTAACAAATGAACCAGAAAAACTCAAATAGGTTTAACTTCAAGCAAAGAATGACAAAATATTCAGCTGTTCCATGTCTTATATTATAGCACACTGAATATTTGGGTTTTGGAGACGTGCACCCCCCCAGCCCACCCACACAGACGCACACATATGCCATAAGCATAAGTGATTCATTCCAAAGCCTTAGCATCATTTATAATTGTTTCCTTTCTAAGATCCTTTACGCTCAGTAAATGTTTCTTTTTTCGTATAATCTTAACAGAATAGCTTATACACACTCATAATGATTCATTGTCACAGAGCTGAGAGGTCACAGACATGTGGCCAACTATTATTGAAATCGTTTTGTATAAAGACTTTTATATAAATTGTGAATTTAGTGAACATGTGCAAATCTTATTTTGACTGCCTCAGAGCAGACAAAGCCTTTGGGCCCCCAGGATGGAATAATAACTGACAGATTCATCAATAATGAAAAGAATCATCGGCGGCACACATAGGCACGTCGCTGAGAAGTTAAAACGCTACTCTGACCGTGTGACGGTAATTCTGACTGACGACTGGTCAGGAGCCTGAATGCTAGATAGCTAACTGGCTTAGCTCAGCTGAAGCAGTTGTATGAGCATGTGTTATCATTGGTCAGTTTGGATGCTGAAGTGTGGTTCTCGTCTGCTGACAAAATGCTTTGCCTTGACTTGTTTCAGCCATTAAAGGGATAGTGCAGATTTTTGTGTGGTTGTACGAGGTACTTATCCACAGTCAGTGATTTACCTACAGTAGATGGCGGTCGACACGCCACGAGTTTGAAGAAGCAGCAGGAGTACTGGTTAATACAGTATGGTGGCTGGGAAGTGCAAACCAACATTACAAAACATGAAACACTTTTACAAAGCTTGAGACAAATTTACATTTTGGAAAACATTTTTACATATCATAAAAGAAAATGACATTACCATAACACATTTACAAGTCCCGAAACAAATTTACATTTCAGAAAACAAATTAACAAGACGCGAAACACTTTTACAAGCGGCGAGACAAATTTACAAGTGGCGAAACAAATACAAATACAAATACATTCAAACCGGAAAGGGAATGTCCTTAATTCGGGGTTGACCCGGAAGTGATAACGGGAGCAGGCCAATTCGAATTGTTGTTCTCCTTTAAACAGCTGCAATCTAACGCAGATCATACTGTCAAAATACATTAAATAATTGCAAACAGTCATAGGAAGACTACAAGATAAATGGGTAGTTTTTACAACACAACACAGTAGTGAGGGCATGGACTTGTTGATTTACAGTTATTTTCCTATCATTTGTGTTGTACAGTAAAATACAGATGCACTGATCAGCGTTAGATCACCGCTGTTTAAAAGTATGTCTTTGTCATCATGTGTAGTGTTGTATGGGGCTGTGATGTAGTGGTCTATTTGGCCACAACCTCGAGAAAACGCCATTAATGAGCATGTTCGGGATGTTTTGCAAGATAAACTAAAGGAAACCAGTTGTTTTAGATGAGCTAAAACAAAATAGCAGGTTTACCATAGAGTAATGTGAGAGTTTGAGTGGCTCCTGTTGCAGAGTACTGCATCAGGAGATGTTATTACTTTAGTTCTGGTGAGATCGAGCCCAGCGCGATCTTGAAAATATATTATAATTTGGTTTTTGGTGTTTTCATAGTTGTCTGTTCTGTAGTGCTTGCTTATACAACAATTTTCGCCACAGTAGATATGAAATGCAACATGAAAATCCTGAGTAAATGTGAATGTGTGATGAATCACACAGCTGCTGAACTCAACACACACACACACACACACACACCCCGACGGTAACCAGTTAAATTGAAAACCAGAAGGGCTACGACACCGGCTTCATTCAGTTTGCTTTTCAGTGACCTCACTTTGATGTGTACACTGTGTAATTTTTTCAGTTTCACTTTGACATGACATCATGTCCACGATTACAGCGTACGAGTGGCCCTCATTAAAATACTGTATGCACTTGTCCACAAAACGGGCAAAACATCACTCAGTCGCTGTCCATCTCCGTTCACTGACAGCATCAACAACTCGAATTGGCCCGCTCCTGTTATCACTTCCGGGTCAACCCCAAATTAAGGACGTTCCCTTTCCGGTTTGAATGTATTTGTAAATTTGTTTCGCCACTTGTAAATTTGTTTCAGCATTTGTAAAAGTGTTTCGCGGCTTGTTAATTTGTTTTCCAAAATGTAAATTTGTCTCAAGCTTTGTAAAAGTGTTTCATGTTTTGTAATGTTGGTTTGCACCTCCCAGCCACCATAGGTTAAGGAAGTGTACACTAAATTTAGAATTTTTTCACAGTTTCACCTTGCTGTCAGACAGATTTTTCTGATGGGAAACTGACCATTATATCAGCCAGATATTACTGTCTTTTCTTCCTCAACCAAACTCCACAGGTGAAATTGGGGGGGGTTCTTGTAAAATGGTCAAGATTTTCAGAACTTCAGACCTTTAACCACTATAAAAATTCATGAGCATACGCAACCTGTGACAAGGTGAAAAGACAGACAACAAAGTACAAACTATGTCCACTAAGAGTGGTTGCTTTTGCCACTGACAGGCTCAGATCGTTATTCTAAGTGACTGACATCATTATAAAGAGGAAGACACTTTTTGTTTAATCAAAAACATATGTTTTATTGCACTCACCAAACTAACCAGACTCCCTTTGCAAAACTGTCTTTCTAAAATCCCCACTGATATCTTAATTGAAACTCAAAAGAACCTCACCTAAACTGTCTTGGTTTGTCTTTCCACTCTCCTAACAAACCATAGCTCTGATTTGGTAGGGAAAAAAAAAAAACTTAATTCACTGAGTTAGATGTAAAAATATTCTGACTGCACGCGCCAATTCCCTCTCACTCTTCTCTCAATACTTTTACATCTAATGCCATGAATGAAGGATTTATTTCAATCAAACCAGAGTTGGTGATTGTTGGAACAGAGGAAATACAAATCAAGACATTTCTGGTGACTTTTATTTTATTTCTGTCATGATTTAATGAAGATTTACAATGTAAAAATGACAGTTTTGCAAAGGGAGTCTGGTTAGTTTGGTGAGTTTAATAAAGCGGCTTTCTGATTTCTGGTTAAACAAAATGTATCTTACTCTTCAACAGGAAGGTCTGACTCTGTATGAATCCTTTCCAATGTTGTCAGACACTTAGAATAACAAACTGAGTCTGTCAGTGGCACAAACACTTTTAGTGCAGCTCACCTTCAGCTCTGTCGGCTGCAGCACTCTCCATCAATACTGGACCAATTTCAAAAATTGTTGCCCCCATTAGTCACTTAGACACAGAAACATGGTTGAAAAAACATCAAAGTTAGCCTTTAAGTGACTCTATCTCATAGTGCAACAAAGCAATAATTGAAATGACACTGATTGCTGGAAGCTTCCTTGTTCATTTCTCATGTTTCTCTGTGCTAAACAAATAAAAGCTGACCTTGAGTGAAATGGTGTGTGTTAGTAAAATCAATAATGATTCTGAGGTTGGACCTGGATCCAGCTGCTGTCTGTTTCACAGATCGAGCAGATGGGACTGCATGAATACTAAATACTCTGATACGGAGAGTGCAGACAGGAAGGTGAAGAGGTAAGACCAATCAGCCAAACAATAGCCAGGAATCAAACCTGTGTATGTCAGTGTGCGCTGAACAATATTTAGTCGAGATTATTTGTCAGAGATAACATTTAATCATCAGTGATATGGTCAACAAACCATGACGGAGGGAATCCATCGATTTCTGCTGCTATTGGCCACACTCTGGTTCAGGTCTTCACATTAATCTGCTTTGATAAACGAGTGAGTGATTCTCCCTGTTTCCTTTAATAAAGCAGGGAAGCAGCTGTTCGTTAGCAGCTGAGCACAATGATTCTCCTCCGTGGAGCGACAAACAACCTGGATGTTTGATGGCAACCGGGGTGTCCAGGACAAACTGCTAATCTGCTGCACAACCAGACTGACACACAGTGTGGCAATGGCAGACGAGGGCTAGCCGACGAGCCTCTGTGGAAAAACACTCCGCGTGCATTTATACCTAAACCACAGATTAGGTTGGTTGCCAGTGACTACCAGCAACAGACGTACTGGACCTTAAATACGTTAGTCACATGATGTTAAACACGTGGTTAACATTGTCAAACTGTTGCAGTTTAGTAAGGTTTAGACACCACTTGTGTAGGTTTAGGAAAAGATTACGGTTTGAGTTTTTTGAAAAGGGCAGGCACTTTCAAAATCACTTGGTGCGTGACTGAATGAACCATCTGTCTATCACGCCTAACACAGGCAACTCTAACCAATCAGATGAAACTTTTGCCAAAGTCTGTCAGGAGAAAAGTAAAAACATATTTTCCGTCAATAAAAGCCTTCAGTGTCGTTCTTTCCTCTTCTTCCAATGATGAAATACTCTCCAGTTCCTGGTATAACTGATGCTATCACAGTACGCTAACATCTTCAGGAGCTGCCATTATTTGTTCGAGATTAGCCGTTTCCATGGACGCTTCTCGCTACTGTCACACCTAAAACCACACCCATAGCTGCCAGTAGTCCCTCTTAGGGCGCTGATTGGCTGCACCACTTTTGGTGCAGGCTGGCAAGATAGATTCTCATGTGATCTTGCGATCTTGCGAATCCAGCTGCCTCACAGGGTAATGGAGCCCTGGCCTCCTGGGTGAAAGTAAACTAAAATGATTTTTTCCATCATTGTTCTTAAAATGATTTTTTGGTGTTTTTGAAATGAAGTTGAAAAAATATATTTATTTTGTATTTTCTTTGTAAATCGTGAAACATAATATTTAAAAAATGCCCCACATTTTCATGTCACCGCTGACAGTTTAAGTTCCAGACATGGGTTGAGACTGATTTTAGCCACGCCCCCACACTTCTGATCAGGAAGTCTGTCCAGGTCCCTCTGTTTCATGTCTGCATGGTGAGGAGATAGGTGCCATCATTTTGAACTAAATGTGCTGAAAAGTCTAAAACAATCAGGGTGTAACTTTAAGGAATGTCACTATATCCATAGCCTGCAATTAAAGAAAGTTTTTTTGGTTGTTTTCCATAAAACTTTTCAGAACCCAAGTAGCTAACCATGTGCTGATAAGCATCTTTGAGATCGGTTCAAAATGATCTCAAATTGTCACTACTGGAACATGTGATGGTGTTTTGGTTGTGACAAAACACATAATAAACACATTATTTGTTATGGTTTTGGTATTTTTTGTTTTATTTTGTAGTCTTGGTCCTCCATGTGTCTAGTCTTTACTTCCTGTCTTTGATCTTTTCCCGCTCTTTTGATTGTCATGTGTTTCACCTGTTTGCCCACCTGTGTCTCATTTAGTTCTGTCTATTTAGGCCCCGTTTACACGTACACGGTTATTTTCAGAAACGGACATTTCACCCTCTCCGTTTTCAAAAATATTTCCGTGCACACGTATCCGTTTACAGAAAACTTTGCGTTTACATGAACCCGTGTATGTCTGCTGCCAGGACATTCCAAAACTGTAGGTGGCAGTGTAACGAGAAGCTGAAGCCCACGTTAGCCAATCAGAATCCCGAAAACAGCATCCACGATCCATGATCACCATAGCAACATGTAAACATAGGTCGCACGTTTGACGCGAGTGCAAGTTCTGTCGCATACTGTGACGTCTACTGCCTGCGTTTTCTCCGTTTTCCTCCGTTTACATGCAAACGTGTAACCGGAGTTTTCCAAGATCTCCACTCTGGCCGGAGTTTTTAAAAAGCATCGTTTTCAGAGGCGAATTCTCCGTTTGCGTGTAAACGAAGGGTGCAAACGAAGGGATATTTCTCCGTTTCTGAAAATAACCGTGTTCGTGTAAACGGGGCCTTAGACCCTGTGTTTCTCTGTGTCTGTATCAGTTTGTGTGTTTTTGTGGTTGAGTTCCTGAGCCCTGTGAGTATTTCCTCTGTGTCCGTTGATTCCTGTATGTGTCCCATTTGGGTTTTTGGATTTTCACCGTTTTGTTTTTTGTTTTTTTTTGTTTTTTACCTTGTTTTTTAACTCTGCTTCCTCCGTTCCAGTCTGCATTTTTTGGGTCCACTCTTTGTTTCACTTGTTTACTCAACACATGTAACATTATTAGCCCAGTATTTTTGTAAACTTCATGTGATTTAAAATTCTGTAATGTGGCAAATAGCAGCTGAAATATAACACTTCTCACCCAAGACAGACCAAAAGAATAAGAAATGCAATACCTGTGTAGTATCAGCTTAACATTTTTTCTCTTAACCCAACAGAATAGCTTATTCACACTCATCATGACCAAAATATTCATTTTCACAGAGCTTGAGAGGTCCCAGAGTTGTGGACTACCCGACTATTTTTAATTGAGGAAATATAAATGTATTTTTTCAAATAGTTTTGTATTCAGACTTTTGTATGAACTGCAGGTTTGTACAGGAGCCGCAAATTCCTGGAAAACCCGTTTTCAAGGTTTGAAAGTTTTTGAAATTTGGATAAAATGCTTGAAACTCTTTGAAACTGTAATCAAATTACTTTCATAATAAATTACTGCCTGACTGAATGAGTCAGATAACTTTTTAGATAAAGAATTAAAATAAGTCACATAGAGGAAGTTAATCCTTAATCATTTATTGGTTAATTGCCAAATAAGAATTTGACAGAATAAACATGTATTTATTAATTAATCAATAGTCTAAAAATGGCATTACTTGCTCCTCATTTGACATCATTTTGTCTGGCAGAGAATAAAGAAACTCAAAATTAAAGTTATAATAGGATAAAAGATTTAAAAAAAAAAAAAAAAAAACTATGCCGTTAAAATTAGAAGTTTTAATTGAAAACTTAAAAAAACAAAACAATTTTTCAATGTAGATGTAAATTTTAATAAGTTAAAATAAGCCTTTTTTGACATTTATTATTGTGTTTCAGTAATGACAAATTTTGAGAGAGGAAAATTATTCTAAAACTGTCTGAAAATACTAAATGAGAATTAACTGGAGAATTATTACCATAGTGTACCATTAGTACTTACCTTAGATGCTACACATACAAAGTTCTGGGAAAACTTTGATTTTAAGATGTTTACCACTCTGATTTTGAACCCATTCTTTAAAATCTCCCATACTGTTTGAGGATTGTATGAATAATAAGATGCTGAAGGACGGACAGAAATGAAGAAGGTGAGAAGTGAGACGAGTAGACGTGAGAAAAACAAGACATGTTGGTGTGTACTGAGAAAATATATTCAGACAGAGACAGACAGAGAGGAGGGGTGGATGAAGGAGGGAGAGGTCCTGGCAGCCATGTCTTATTCATTGTCAGGTCACTGGCATGGGGACCCACACTGCTAAATTATGAAAAACACAGCGATGGAACAAGACCTGACGGACACAGACACACACACACACACACACACACACACGCACACACATGCACACACACGCACACGCACACACACACACACACACACACACACACACGGCAATGAATATCCATCATATCAAGTCATCTAATCCAGGATTCAAAGGCAAAAGTAAAACCTACAAAATTCTGTTTCTTAGTGAACATATCTGCCAGTGGGAGGAACATTATTCAACTTGTTTGAATTTACAGAATATTGTTGTATTATATTTTCTAGTGTCTCTCACGCTCATTCAGCTGACAGTGAAGTGTTGCCAGTCGAATTCACAGTGGACAAAAACAGTCCCCCTCTCAACTGTGTGCCATGTAAACTCTCAGAAAGGTCATGTGCGCAGAGACCTCGGTTTAACTGTTATTTCCATGGATCAGTGTGTGTTGAACATCCTGGTGGGCTGCTTTTACACCACACTGACACTCTGTGATACAAGTCAAACTAAACCAGAGACAAGTGGAATTCTGTCTCTCACAGAAATCCTCAGACACCACGTCCAAGACTGAACATCAGCATTGATGACACACAAATACGCACAATATTCTCTACTTCATTATTTAACCTCCAGATGTCCAATACGACATGAATAAAAAACATGAATTAAATAACTTAAAATCTAAAAATGAACCAACTATTTGTGACTCTTCACTTTAATACTGAATAATCAAACAAGCTCAAGGCCCCACCAACTCGTTACCCAGCCAGGTAGATGACGTGCAGTTAAATAAAAGGATGATGTTAGTGTCTGTATTTGTGTAGCAGCTAGACCGCTGATATGACTCTGACATTGTTGTTATGCTTGCTAACAGAGGCAGGAGAAATGTGATAGGCTGAAAGAAAAGAAGGTGGGGACAATGACATGAAATAAAAAGTGACATTCTGAATATAAAGTGACTTTGAAAAAAGTGACTTCATAAAATAAAGAGAAAGAGAAATTATGAAATAAAAAGTGACCTTATGAAATAAAAAGTATCATTATGAAATTTAAAGTGACCTCATGAAAAAAGTGACACAAAATTTAAAAAAAAGTCAATATCAAATAAAAACTGAAATTATGAAATAAAAAAATGACATTCTTAATAAATAAGTGACATTATGAAATAAAATTGTCATGAACCAAAGTGACATTATGTCATTTAATAACTTTAAATGAAAAAAAGACATTATGAAACAAAAATAATGAAACAAACGAAACAAAAATGAAATAAAATCTGACCTTATGAGATACAAAGTAGCATCAAACAAAAATTATGAATGTTACGACCTCAAAGTTTGGACTGGGAGATGAAGGGTATAACAATAGTTAAAAGTAACCAGTGAAAAAGGTGCAAACAAGGGTTCTTTTTATTAATAAATCAAGTGCAAATTAAGTTAACTTCAAATTAAGTAAAACAAACCCAGTAAAAGTTAACTTAACCTACTGAATCAAATGACATAACACACAAAAGACGAGTCTTTTTGCAAGCCAGGGCGGCTAGCAAAACACATTAGACCAGGCATGGGCAATTATTTTTCATGGGGGGGTCACATGAGAAATTTATCAGGCTGCTGTGGGCCAGACACAAATGATATAAGATCCTAATAATGGCCAAATCTCTAATAATGGAATGGTCAGAAGTGTTCTATATAGGGCTCTTCTACTATTTGTCACCCAATCTGAATGTCAATGTGGTGAATTGTGGGCTAATATTTTGTTGCCAATGTCCAAAACATGATGTTTTACAGTGAACCATGAATGTTGCATACAGGCTGCCATGATAATAGCAGCAAAAGTAGAAGAAGAACAACATAAACAACATGGATGTACAGCACTGAGTGAATAAGGTGACAGTTCATTATCTTTACCAATGCTAAATTTGTAATTTTTGGTATTTTCATGATGGCCTTGCGGGCCACGTGAAATCTTTCAGTGAGCCAAACCCAGCCCCCGGCCGCATTTTGCCCAGGTCTGCATTAGACACAAAAGACAACAAGTGTCCTTGCTACCCCAGGAGGCTAGCAAGACACTTAAGACAGTGAGTGTTGTTGTTAGCCGGGGAGATTCGCAACAACACATAAGACACAAAAAGACCTTGTATCCTTGCTAACCAGGGAGGCTAGCAACACACATAATACACAAACACTAACAAGAACACTAGCCTGCCAGCACAGGAATTGTCTGCTGAACAGCCTGTTCGGTCCATTGTCCTTGTTCAGCCCACTGGCCCTGATTGCAGATTGACTGCAGTTGCTGCCAATCACTGCAGCTGGGGTTCAGAAATAAAAAGTAACCTTATGAATAAAAAATTGGCATGAACCATGAAGGCATGAAGTGTAATGAAACAAAAAGTTTTATTAAGCATTTTGAAACAAAGTGTGTCATTTTATTTATTTATTTATTTATGTATGTATTCATTTATTTATTTATTTAATGTTGCACACCTTGGGGCTCCATATCTCACTGCCTCTCTCTCAGTCTGTTTGAACACACACATATACACCCCCCCTCCCACGACTGAATTTATGTCCATCTCACAATACAACATTAGCAGCCCCTCCAGGATAGTTATTGATTTTCATCCGTGGCCTCGTGTCTCCCCTCCACACACACACACACACACACACAAACACACACATATGGACACACAGATGTAGGGAGTCATGTCTTACCTCCAAGACATGTGCTGGAAATCCCCACAGAAGCGGTTTGAAATGTTGAGGTTTCAGCTTTAAACTCACAGCAAACATTTGACATTTCTGCAGCTTTATTGACATGTGGTCAATGCTCCTGGGACCCTGCAAGTCATCCCACTCCTGCTGAGAAAACATTTGTTTTGTGCTGATGTTAGTTTGTCCTCTACTCATTCCTGTTTATTCTCGGTGTGTATTTTGGATATTTAAGTGAATGTTTAACATGCAGCAACTTGTATTAACCTCGTCAAATAAATCAACTGTCCGTCCTTGGCTGCATGTCCTGATTATTTTATCTATTTATTCAATTTCATTGCATAAATCTCAAATCCTTTAATATTGAGTAGCAATTTTGTTTTCTGACATAGAACAGCTGCTCAGTGCAAAGTTGGCCCACCTTAAGATTAGTAAAGCAATTTAATTATGTAGTTCAATAGCTCAGAATTAAGAAAATCATCCAGCATCAGAGATTTCCTTTGCTGCCTATAATATTTTGTACAGTGTGCTATAGTATTGTGTGTACTGTCTGTGGAGAGGGGTGTTAGTGTGGATCTGTTTGTTGGAGGACGTTTTGGACAGAATTTACACAGTGTCCTTTTATCTTGAAGATGAATAGCCCAGTCGCTCATTTTCATTTTAGAATAATTGAAACTGCTGGTTGCTGTTTATTTTTCTGCGCTTCCTGCATTCACAATGTTGGCTGCAAAACCTTCAGCTAACTAAAGGCATTAGGATGTGATATCCCATAGTTCTGAGATACTGTGTAGCACAGCATGGCATGGTGGAAGCACTGCTGATTTTGTTAACAAAACCTATGATTAAATATGTTTGGCGAGGCAAGCCAAGTTTGTTTGCATGGCACATTTCAACAACAAGGAATTGTTGTAATTCAAGGTGCTTTCCATAAAACATAAAAAGCATCAAGACAAAAAGCAAAAGGAACATAAAGCTTTATATAAAAAAGGAGACAATTAAGAGTTAAATAGGAAATAAAGTGCAGTTTAAGGTATTAATCAAAAGCCTGAGATTTGGTTTGAAATGCAGACAGAAAAGTCTTCAGCCTTGATTTAAAAGAACCAAGAGTTGCAGTAGACCTGCTTTTTTTTCTGTGAGTTTGTTTGAGATTATGTTGTGCATAAAAACAAAATGTTGCCTCTCCACGTTTAGTTTTGACCCCGGGGCACAGAAAGCAGACCTGCCCCAGACGAACTCAGAGGTCCGGATGGTTCACAACGTAGCAGAAGATCAGAAATGTATTTTGGCCCGAAACCATGCAGTGCTTTATAAACCAAACGTGGTGTTTTAAAATCAGTTCCTCGACAGACAGGAAGCCAGTGTAAAGACCTCAGAACTGGAGTGATGTGATCCACGAGTCTGGTCTTAGCGACCACACGAGAAGCAGTGTTCTGAATTAGGATGACTCTAACGTCATTGAGCAGCAGCTGTGACTATATCAACAATTTTATTGGCAAAAATATAGGCAAAAATGTATTTAAAAAAAAGCTTTTTCTTCAATGCAACAGTTCCGTGTGTGTGTGTGTGTGTGTGTGTGTGTGTGTGTGTGTGTGTGTGTGTCAGTTTTGTGTCCTGAGCCATCAGCAGCATATGAGCACATTCAGGACTTTTTGCTTTTACAGAAAGCAAGTTAAAGTCAACAATGACAACTGGGAGAAAGAAACGAGGTGATATCTGGGTCCATTTTTGTTACAATGAGGCTGAGAAAAACAAAACTGAATGCATTGCTTTATCAGAATGGAGGCGATGTGGCCATAAAGTATGGTAAAAAAAAAAAAAACACGAACATGAAAGTAGTTCAACAAGTTGTTGTTTCATTAAGCCAACTTGTGGGGCAGAAGTGTTGAATTATGTAAGCTGTGTTTGAATAAGATTGACTACACTGACAAAAACAAAAAAAAACATTGGTTTTGGCTCAACTTGACTGAAATGTGCAATAATGTGATGACTAAAAAAGACTGAAAACGTTAACAGTTTTCTTTGAATAAGACTGAAATGTCCTGACTTTTACATGTTGACCAAAAAGGCAAAAACTAAAAAAACATTTGATGCATTTCACTGAGACTAAATGAAAAAAACAGCTGACAAAATTAACACTAGAGTCACATGGAGGAAAATCTACATTGTCAAAGTCTATTTGATGAAATCTGTGGCTCTTTGGACCACGGGAAGCCAGCAGGGAAAAGCCAATTTGTAATTCTGCTCTGACTGGTTATTGCATTAATGTCTGAGTGCATTCTTCCAGGTCACTGAGGTCAGAGTATTAGCTAGGAGCTGTCGTTGGCGACTGGACTATGCTTGAAGTTCTTGAAGACCTCTCACCGTAGAGTCTCCTTCAGTTCCAACTGACTAAAGCTGGTGTAATGCTTTCCCTGCCTGCAAATGTTGTCTGCATGTTATACATTTCATCATCAGAAGGCAGACACGTGGGCTCCATGCAGACGTTCACGTACCAGGTCATCTTTTGTGCATCCAGACTCATCTGCTGACCTTTCCATGTGACCACTACAGACACTGATCTACTGCACGGCATAAACAGAACTGATAGACATCTGTCGGGGTCCACAGCTGTCCATGTATATGTAGCAGACCAATAAGCCTTTACCCTTAATCTGCTTCAGGTTCAGATTCCCGGCCACACCAACACAGTGAGAAAGACACAGAATTATTTATAAAAATATTTTCTTTTTATTTGTATTGCTCCTTTAAAATGCACTTAAGTTAATAATTGAGTCTCTTTAAAACACAAGTCAGAATAAAATACAGTCCAGCTAATTAATCAATGCAAACCAGTTCACAGGAGTGGTGAATCCTCAGACACCAGTCCACAGAAGTCCCAGAATCGCTCCGCGTTTTCCTTGGCTCGGCGGGGCTATTGATGCACTGCGGTCCAGTCCGCGGGATCCAGCGCAGTGACCTCAGCGAAGCCGATCAGCTGCTCCACCGTCGTCCTCTCGACCCGACACCCTCGATACAAAAAGGCAGGACTCAGACACATCCAGCGATATCGTGGGGGAGTTAACACACACACCAATGAGGAAATTACTACTTCCCTTAACTTGGAAGATGGCGAGCGTTGACACAGCAGAGTCTTGGATCAGCTTTCGCCGATACAGGGGAGACGATGCCATCCGCTGCAGCACGAGGGAAGACGATGCCAACCACAGCAGCATAAGGGGAGACGATGTCATCTACAGCAGTGAGGCGAGAGGCCCAGCAGACGTGAAGAGAGGAGAGCGCAGCGATTTCAGCAGCAAGCCACCTCGGCCTCCTAGCGTGTCCGTCCAAAAGACTTGGCGTCTTCCTTATCAGGAGTGGGAGGAACAACCGGCGAATGAGATCGCTGTTGTAATCAGGCCCAGCAGGTGTGACAATCAGCGACATGTGCCTTTGTTGACATTTGTGAAAGAGTTTGTGAATGACAGGTAAACACACAAGTCCACTATGACACGGCAACCCGTTCAGTCCATTGTCCATCGCTTTCATAGCGCACCGCACATTATTCAACACAACATTACATATTATACAAAATTTGAAATAAAAGGTTAACCTTAAAACAAGTGGCATGAGTGATGTTTACCATAAATCACACTACTTAGACAACAAAGCAACATTTGCATTCTATGACATATACGTCTGTTTGTGACCATGATAGAGTTCTGTAACCTGTTGCAGGGTTATTAACACCTTGAGAGTCATGTGAGTTGTGGACCCACCCAGCCAACGTGCGGATTGTGAGGGTCACCTGAGTAAAGGTGTGAATGGGCATCATTAAGATCAAATTTTTCACATGTATTCTCACCTCAGAAATACTTATGACTGTAAGGAAACGACTGTTAGAGGGCAGCACACCATCCAGCAGGACCGACCTCACCCCAGACCACATCTGTACTCTGCCCCACAGTGGCCTGAATTCCACCTACTTTCAATACAATGAGGGCTTCTACAGGCAGAGGCACGGCTGTGCCATGGGGTCAGCAGCGTCTCCAATTGTGGCCAATCTCTACACGAAGATGTTGAAAGTTCAGCCCTGCTCTCCATTCAAAGGAGCCGCTCCCAGCCATGGGGTCTGGTACGTGGATGACACCTGGGTCAAAATCAAAACACAGCAGGTTGAAACTTTCACCGAGCACATTATGCAGTGGACAGCAACATCAAGGTGAGGGTGTCAGATGAATATAGTTTGGACTTCCTGGATTGTGGAGTGCACACTAATGATGACCAAAGCTTCAAAGAATATCAAAGTATACAGGAAGGCTACTCACACAGATGAATACTTTCACTTACACACCATTTACAAAATGTGATCTATATCTGGATTGTTCTACAGATTGCGTTTACACATACTTAAGATCCGAACACAATGCAAGCCAGACTACCTCCAGATGTGTTCAGGCAGATCGGGTCACATTCAGATCACGTAGTATTTACACCTTGCATTAAAATGTGTTTTCCTTATCTGGATAATGTGTCTGGATACAGGTCAAATTTGAATACCAGGTGTAAATGGGATGTTTGACTCGCACCACACACCGGAACGCGAACTGGGGGTCATCAGAACCCTACATCATCAGCTTCAGAATGTACCAACAAGGACAGAAGGGAAAGTGAAGGAACAAAAACACATCAAGGAAACAATTAAAACTTGTCGTTACCACCACCAGGGCTTCATCAAAACCACAAAAAGACACAAAACAGAAAAAGAGGAAAACACCAACAAACAAAACAACATTATCATTCCATATGTTGCTGGAGTTTCTGCTAAACTCCGAGGATTTACCAAATGATGCATCCCTGTGCACTTCAAGCCCAGTAATACCCTGAGGCCAAAGCTTTTCCACCCTAAGGGTGGAAACACCTAGGCACAAACAGAGCAATGTCCAACGCAGTCAGCAATGCACAGACTTGTACACTGAGGAAACAAACAAACAAACAAAAAAAAAAGTGCACAACCACATGGCACAACACAGGAGTGCCAAGTCCTCAGGTCAGAACCCAGGAATCCACCCTTATATGAGGGACAAGGGACACTCCTTTGGGGACAGTGACATTTGCAGAGATCACAGATGGTTTGAAAGAGTGGACGAAGCCATATCATTCTGGAAAGACCATCACTCAACAGAGTGATTAACTCCCACCTACACTTGGATCCTAACCACTCATATGATGACAGGGTGTTAATGATCCCACAAGAGGTGAAATACCTGGAGATCCCTACTCATCCCTACTCATCACTTAAAACCAGTAGAAGACAAATTGACACCATACTGGTGAAACAAACACCAGTCACCGAGCTGCTGAACCTTCTCCACCTGCCTCACCACTGGTCACATCCCCTCACCATGGAAAGTTGCACTTGCACCACAACCAGCAAAAGACCCCACACATCGGCACAAGCTTCCATCTTGTAAGCCTTCTCAGTCACACTGCAAAACTGTTTGAGAGAATACTTGCCTTATGTCTCACCAACAATATTGTATCAAAGGGCCTTTGGAAGACATCAAGCCAGTTTCAGAAAAGGTAAAGCCACCATAGACAACATCCTGCGCTTATCAGAAGACATCCACAAAAACTTCAACAAAAAAGAAATAACCCTGGCAGTATTCTTTGACACTGAAAAAGCATTTGGCAAAGTATGCCACAACGGACTGAAATACAGCCGACTGAACACCAACTTGGTACTCCCAAAACCCACCCAAGCTCCCTCAGTTACTGTCAAATTTGCCTCCACTACCTCATCATCATCTCTCCCAAGCAGGAGTTCCCCAGGGTGCCGTTTTGAGTCCTCACTTCTTTCTTATTTACATGTCTGACATCTACTACCCACTAGCCACCATAGCCAAAGTCTCACAGTTGGCAGACGATCTTTGTTACTGGTCCAGCTCCAAAAATCCAAAAATTTGAATACTCTGTCTCTGCCTGGATCTCCAGCAACCAGCTTTAATGCCTGCAAAACATCCAATACAAAGCATTGCCCATCTTATATCAGCAACCATTACACACACCATCAAAACCATAAGGCAACAACATCAAACAATAGCTCCAAAATATCTGAAGACAGCAACAATCAATGCTGCCCTCCAGAAAACCCTAAGGACAAGCCAGACAAAGCCAAACATATTCAATGTAAGTGAGACACGAGATTCCAGACAAACTTTCATGACACCCAGGCTCTTGATTTTCCAGTTCGACTTCTAGTCAGTCAGAACTGAAGCAGCCTCTTGGATGAGAGGGGAAATGTCTTCAAGAACCTCAAGCAAAGTCCATGGGGGGGGGTTAATTAAAAAAGCAAAACTGCTCGCAAATTTTCTTGTTTTTTAATATATTTTACAAGCTTGAATCAAATATTAATAACAAATGTGTAAATCCTGTCTGTTTCAGAGTATAAGTTTTGTCATGCAACTTATCAGGTGTTTTGCTGTTCTGCTGTGGTCAGTTCTGCGACCTTCAGTACACTGTATATGTCTCACAGTCAGGACAGATTGAGGGTTACAGAGAGAGAAAGGGATGATGGTGTAAAATGTGTTTGGCTGAGAGGCCTCTGCTGACTGAGGATAATTAGTTTCTTATTGCATAGATTCATCATCAGAATGTGCCTCTTTGTTTACTCAGAGAGAGACAGAGATGGGTCAGTACTGCTGTGTGTTTGTGTGTGCGTCTGTGTGCCTCGACAATCTCGCTGTTAGCATCATCTGCACTGATGAAAACAGCAGGTGAACAAAGATAGTGAATGTTGTAACTCCTACAACTGGGCCGGTTTGTCCCAAAGCAGAGTAATGGGATTTTTAAGGAGATGAGCTCGAGCAGTAAATGAAAATGATTTTGTGAGTACAGGAATGTGAAACACGTTCTGTTACTGTGGCGACTGTTCCTTTCAGACAGACCCCGTTCAAGGGCAGGGTTAAGGAAGCTGAGCCCGACTGTTGTTACTGCAGCTCAGCATCATAAATGATGGAGCAGCTTCAGACTGACATCAGCTCAGAGCCGCCATTGATTCCAGTGAGGCCGACACAGAGAGCTCCGCCAGGAAAACAAAGAGTCATCCAGCAACAAAGTTAAACTTGGCTCGAATTCAGGGATTGAGGTAAAGAATTACAACTTCTCACATTACTGTAATTAAGTCTTTTTTTTGGGGGGGGGTACTTGTATTTTCATGAGTATTTTTTCAAGTCTGTAATTTTACTTTGTCTTGCATGCATTGCATCTTGTATGCATAACACTATCACTATCTCCGTCACTACATAATTCACTACCACAGTTCGGATTAATATCCAAATGTTTCTTCTGTATTTTTGTTGCCAATGAGGATAAACGGGCCAATGAAAACCAGAACATAGGGACAACACAACACAAAACAAACAAAGAAAAAAAAACACACTGCACTGAGTAGTTCTTTGTATAACTTTGTACTTTTACTGAAGCGTTTTGCTCAACTTTTGATGCAATGTGATGTCAGCTGCAAACACACATTTCTACAGATGACTTTCTGACATGAATCAAGCAATTTCACGCCCGATCTCATGAATACGAATAAGATAAGATCAACTTTATTGATCCCACATTGGAGAAATTCACTTGTTGCAGAAGCTACAGAAAGACTATACACCTTCCACTGATACAGATACAGTGTACATGGAGATACATGGACAGCTGTATGGATATATATGGAAAATACAAGGTAACTGCACATATGTTGTAATACATACATGGTGTGTGGATTTATACCAAGAGAAAAAAGATAAATAACATTGCTACTGTATGTAAAATGGACTGTCTGTCTGAGGGGCAGGGTTGAACAAAATAACTAGGAGCATCGTCGTGCTGAAGGTCATAATGCATTCATCGTGAAACAATTCCAGTCTTGAGTTTAGATTAAAACTGAACGTGTCCCCTGAATGTTAACTTAAAGAACGACTGCTACACCTTACTTCTAAAAACACACAGGGAACTATTAACTCTTTAAGCATTTAGAGGACAAATCATTTTCTAGCATGTAAGGCAGCCTATGGGTCTGTATCACATTTTGACACCGTAGAGGCACTTTTTCATGTTTTGTCCACTGGAAGGGCATCCTACATGGCCCTTTATCAGATTTTGTCATCTGGAATGGCACCCTACATGACATTTTTTCATATTTTGACCACTGGGAGGGTACCTTATGTGACAGGTTTTCATATTTCGTCCACTAGGAGGGCACAATAGGGGCGCTTTTTCACATCTTGTCCACTGGAAGGACACCCTGGGCAGCCCTTTTTCATATTTTGTCCACTGTAAGGGCAATTCTGCAATGCTTTCTTCAAACACTGAGGGCACCAAGGGGGAAAGCTGCCCGACCAATGTTAACCATTATAAGATAGAAGTGATCCTAACAGTTTCAGTTCATGCAAAAACAACTGGTAACTAAGGAGCATAATCTTTAAAATGATTCAACTTTAAAATAGCAGATTAAAGTGGCAAAATGACTTTGGTGTCAGTTATACCATTGTGTACTATAAATATCCCACCAGTTGGTCTCATGTGGGCCAGAGACAAAAGTTCAACCAATGCTGTGATCTACAGTAATTCCACTTACATCAGTAATTTTGTAGTAATTGGTGCCAGTGCATTAAAACAGCCAGGTACTAAAATGACTCAATTTAAATTTATTTGGAAACAAGAAATAATGGCACCCCACTGGCAGAATTCTAAGATTTGATCTTTCTTTGTGTTGTCTCTGTCGGGAGCGTGTCGGCTACAGTTACCGTGTGTTCACTCTATTTTATTTTTCATTTTAAGAAATGAAATGTGGTGCCATATTTATGTCCAAATTTGGTGACTTTGAGAGCTTTTCTTTTATCTTGGATGTGCTTCAGAAATGCAAATAGGCAGTGCTGAGTGTGCCTTGTCTTGTAGGATCTGCCAAAAACACATTTTCACTCAATTACACCAACTTGGGCACAAGTGGCTGACAGTTGGCAGTTAAGTGCAGACTGCAGCTACAACTCTGTGGCCTTTATTGTTGAAGGGCACAGTCTGTGGTGTTTTCCCCTGATCAATGCCACTGATGATTTTAAATAGATTAGTAAGATTTTTTTTGACAGTGCTCTTTTTTCTTCGGCCATGGAGCCTCGGAAATCTCACCAATTTTCCCTTTAATGTGTTAAAAACAGTATTTAAGAGAACCTGCCTGTGTGTGTTTGGAGTGTTTCTCCTCACTCTTAGATCTACAGCTCTGTTAGTTTGCCTGATGATGAAACACTCCAGTACATAGACACTGACAAATCTTTATGCAAACATGTTTAAAAATTCAAAACCCTAAATTGTTTTCCAGAGAAGTGTGGGAGGATTGTTTCTGCATACAAATCCTGTCTTTTTTTCCATGCGGCCTTTGTTTAACAGGATGAGTCAATTCAGAAACAAACTTATTTTTTTGATGGCCTGGTGAGGGGAGCAGAGAGCTGACGGCGTGGAAATGAAAAACCCACATGCGCGCGCATGCACACGCCACACAGCTCTCAGTGGAGATGTGAAGGATTAAAGTGTTATTGATTGTTAACGTGAAATAACCTTTAGGATGGGAGCTTTGAGCTGGACTTTAATTGTGTGTAAGTGTGTGTGTGTGTGTGTGCGACCTTTGGGCAGCGTGCTGATTGAAGAGGGCTTTCTATCTTTAATCAGACTCTGTCTCATTAGAAGAGACAATGACGAGACTTATTAGAATATAACAGAACAGAAGCATTTGGGCAGAAAAAAAGCATCTGTGCTAAATCATGAAGGAGCTTCATGAAACTCTGTAAACTGGAAAAATGAGTGATACTTTTCATCAAGGTATCAAGGTCATTTATTTGTAGTTTCTGTTGTAGTTGTAGTTTCTATGTGCAACACACATAGCACATACACTCACTGGCCACTTTATTAGGTACACCTGTTCGGCTGCATTAACACAAATATCTCATGAACCAATCGCATGGCAGCAACTTAATGCATTTACCCATGTAGACATGGTCAAGATGACCTGCTGAAGTTCAAACTGAGCATCAGAATGGCGAAGAAAGGTGATTTAAGTGACTTTGAATGTGGCATGATTGTTGGTGCCAGACGGGCTGGTCTGAGTATTTCAGAAACTGCTGATCTATTGGGATTTTCACACACAACCACCTATAGAGTTGAGAGTAGAGACTGATCAGAAAAAGAGAAAATATCCAGTGAGCAGCAGTTTTCTGGGTGAAAATACCTTGTTGATGCCAGAGGTCAGAGGAGAACAGCCTGAGTGGTTTGAGATGATAGAAAGGCAACAGTAACTCAAATAGTCACCCGTTACAACCAAGGTATGCAGAAGACCATCTCTGAACACACAACATGTTGAACCTTGAAGCAGCTGGGCTACAGCAGCAGAAGACCACACTGGGTGCTACTCCTGTCAGCTAAAAAAAGGAAACTGAGGCTGCAATTCACACTGGCTCACCAAAATTGGACAATAGCAGATTGGAATAATGTTGCCTGATCTGATGAGTCTCGAGTTCTGCTGCAACATTCAGATGGTCGAGTCAGAACATGGTGTAAACAACATGAAAGCATGGATCCATCCTGCCTTGAGCATCACAGCCTACCTGAGTATTGTCGCTGACCATGTCCGTCCCTTTATGACCACAGTGTTCCCATCTTCTGATGGCTACTTCCAGCAGGATAACGCAACATGTCACAAAGCTCAAATCCTGTCTCTTATACACATCTAGATGTGTATAAGAGACAGGGATCAGGCGATCGCTTGTTTGCGTGCATGTGTGTGTGTGATTAACAAACCTGGAGCTTGTCTGCAGCTGGACCCATCAGCTTATTTGTGTTTGCTGAAGGACCTCTGTGATTCACAGTTTTTGAAAAACCTTGAACAGCAACAGCCGCAGCCTCTTGCATTGTTATTGGGTAATCCAATGTCACTGTGACCTCATGTCCATTTCACTTCTTGTGAACGGGATATCTCAGGAACACACGGGGAATTTCTAGAAATTTGGTACAAATATCCAATTTGACTCATCTATGAACTGATTAGACTTTGGTGGTCACAGGTCACTGCGACCTCACAAAATATATTTTTGGTCATAACTCAAGAATTCATACACTAATAATGACAAAATTGAACACAGTTGTCCAATAGGATACTAGCAGTGCTGGAGA
>JAJHUR010139385.1:0-39126 GCA_027495735.1 Lutjanus campechanus
GCTATTCATGGCTCATTTCAGTGGAATCTCATTAAAAGAGCAGCGCATTATTTCTGCTCCATGTTGGCATCTCCGCCCCCTGCCCTGCATTTGGCTTTACAGAAGAAAAGCTTTGGTTCATACTTTATGAACTCCTAGAAACATGTTAGTCATTGTTCAGGGAGCGGAGAAGAAATTATTACAAAATAAAAAACGATGAGTTTTAAGTACTCAAAATATCTTACTGTAGTCTAGATCATAGCATCTCTCCTCTTAGCTCTAGATTATATTCTGCCTTGGGTAGATTGAAACAACTTGAAATCCTTAAACATTTTTATATTAGTGTCAAATTTCACAGATCTTCTCTGTCTTCACACGCTCATTCTCACAACATAAATACATTGTTATTCCAACATGTTGTCTCTTTGTGGTTTCATTTTCAAAGCCTTCTTCCTTGTTTACTTGTCTGTCACTGGAGCCTTTGCTACTGGTTTTAATCCGTGTTGGGTTTGTTTTGTTTGTTTGTCTGGTTGTTTGTTTTTGAGGTGGTCCTGATTGTTCTCTCAGCTCTTCAAGAGAGTTAAGATCTTGTTTGTCGCCCCCTCACATGATCACATCCTCTGTTCCTAACGATACCGATCAAGGGCCCAGACCAGATTACTGGAGCACTATTAAAGCTGTAAATTGCTCATTTGTGCTCCAGCCCTTTTCGTTCCTTGTGATTTATGATGTTTGACTCTAATAAATGAAATTGACTTGAGTTGACTAGGGAATAAACTGAACCCGGTTTCTGAGTGGAGCTTTAGACAAACCTCATTATTTTGTACAAATTTGGTTTCAGGATATTTAACAGCAGTAAAATATTGTGAGTCATATAATCACTTACTGCAAAATCAGAAATGTCTGAAGTTGCTACAGAGATAATATATGATAGCTGTGGTCATATCTCTCATGAGGATACCAATGATGTTTTATGTTGCCATGGTTTCAGGTCAGGAATCTCCTCCAGCCAAGTCAGAACAAAGAGGGACTTGAACTGCACAGCCTGCTGTCAGACACACACATCCAGGTATAGAAACACACAAACACAAACACAAAGCTGTTATTAACAAATAAACAAAAGAATCCCATAGTGACTGTCACTGCTCCAATACTGACGCTGAGTTGTGCGTGCGTGCGTTTGTGTTTTGCAGTCACTGCTCCTGGCCCATGACAGCATAGCGGAGAGGGAGATGCAGCCTGAGACGCTGCCCGCCCAAGGAGAAACTCTGACCCAGTGGGGAGGAGAGACTGTCAAGATAGTTCGCATAGAGAAGGCCCAAGACATCCCACTGGTAAGACTGGTAACACTCACTCACTTAAAATCTAGGAGAAGGCCGCTCACATAGAGAAATGACGTCCTACCACACTTCCACTTCAGCTTTAATTCCACCTTGCTTTAAAAGGACACTTCACCCCAAAATCAAAAAATATATATTTTTCCCTGGCCTGTAGTGCTGTTTATCCATCTAGATTTTTTTTGTATGTGAGTTGGAGAATTTTGGAGATATTGGACTTACAGATGTCCGCCTTCTCTCCAATTTAATGGGACTAAATGTCTTCTTCTTGTTGTGAGCAGTTTGATGTGGGGACTACTTTCTTTCTGCAGTAGAATCTTCCAGAACTACTTTTTTTTTCTGCAAGACAGAACATAGTTCCTACACGAAATTACTGTTTTTTTGGTGTGTGTGCTTTGGGCACCACAAGCTGAGTGCCATCTAGTTCCATTATATTGGAGAGAAGGCAGACATCTCTTCAACAGATATGTCCAAAACTCTGCAAAAATCTAGCTGGACAAGTAGCGCCAGGGGAAATTTTATTTTATTTTTTTTTTTATTTTGGGGTGAACTGTCTGTTTAACTGTTCAATGTAATGACTCTTTTAAGGACAACTGAGTTCCATGTTTTCCCACTGCCTGCTTGGGTTTCCTCCCATAGTCAGGTTAGGTTCATTGGAGTGCAGCGTAATGATAGCATGTCCATATATGGCAGCCCTGTGATGTCCAGGGGTCCCCCTGCCTCTTGCCCAATGTGAGCTGGAATCAGGCCCCGCCCCCCTCTGTGACCCTAAACTGGATGGGTGGTTATAGATAATGTGATAAACAAGACCACCATGGGTCCGTTCATATTTCAACCTAATTCTACTACTATACTAGCTAGCAGAATTTGAACACTCATTTTAACAGAAATAAAACACAAATGAATTTAGTTAGCTATGTGAAAAGCACTGTGAGAATTGACTTCACCTTTGAAGTAAATCCAGGGAAAAGAATTCCTTTCGGCCTGGAATGTTTTTGTTATAAATGCTAGAACCGCCGCGCCATAACCCAGATAGAGGAAACAACTCAATATGTTTGCCCTGTCAGTCATGTGCGCACCCGGTGGCTTTGGATAACATGATACAGGACAAAATGAAGCTAAATGTAACTGCTGTTGGAAAATAGTTGTGGCTTCAAAGGAAACTCTAGCAATTTGTTCCATCACTTGAAATTCAATCCTACAGAATGAAGAATGGCCAAGAAAATGTTCAGATGCAGCAGTCTCTGACAGAGTCTTTGCTAATGTCACTCAAAATGCTAAAATACAGACGGAATGAGATGACAGAAGCCATTTCAGCAAATAAATGTGTAAAGTGTGAAACTCGATGTGCTACAGAAATGTCTCCCAGAGTCATAATTATTTTTTTGTAATGTATAGTTTGATGTGTCATTACCAAGTTAAATGAAGAGTAATGTCAGCAGTAGCTGAACTGAAGATAACACAGAAAAATGCATCATTTGCCTTCTTATAAATATTATACTCTGTTTTTTGTTTTTTTGCTTTGGCATAAGTGAATCTTATTGTTAGCAAGGTAGAATCTTTTCCCTCCCTGGGGCCAGTATACTGTAAATAATCCACTGTAAATCACACATTCATGCAGTCATGTTAATGTATCTGTCTTTCTGCATGTGTTGTGTAGGGGGCGACTGTTCGTAATGAAATGGACAGTGTAGTGATCAGTCGTATTGTTCGAGGTGGAGCAGCTGAGCGCAGTGGACTTTTATCAGAAGGAGATGAAATATTGGAGATAAATGGCATCGAGATCAGAGGGAAAGATGTCAACCAAGTATTTGATATTCTGGTAAGTATGTCCAAATAAATAGCCTTTCTAACATCAACATTTAACATGGGTACCTCCATGCCACTGATTTATGATTCAATGTCCTATATATTGATGTATTGATCAGTATTATCTGACACTTTGACTCCATAGACCACAACAGCAAAAGAGCAAATTCAATACAAAGCTGAAATGAAATGATGAAGGCAGCCTGATAAATAAAGAGTGTTTTTCTGTTTCTCTTTTTTTTTGTATGTGTGTGTGTGTTTGTGTGTGTCATGTCAGGCGGACATGCACGGCCTCCTGACCTTTGTCCTTATTCCCAGCACTCAGACTAAACCTCCTCCTGTCAAAGAGAATGTGGTGAGTTCTGAGTCAGAAAAAAAATTCTGTCAAAAATGTGTTGACAGAAATGAGATTTGAAAATGTCTGGATTTTTTTTTTCCTGTTGGAAATGTAAATTCAGTCCATCATCATCTCATGAATCTGACTGAAGTCTTCCTCAATGTCATCTCTGTCTCTCCTGCAGATCCACGTGAAGGCACATTTCGATTATGACCCATCAGATGACCCCTACGTGCCATGCAGAGAGCTGGGCTTGTCCTTCCAGAAAGGAGATATTCTCCACATTATCAGCCAGTCAGACCCCAACTGGTGGCAGGCTTACAGGGACGGAGATGAAGATAACCAGCCCCTGGCTGGACTGGTACCAGGTACTACTGTCTGTCTGTCTGCGGCTGGGATCCTGGGTGTATTTGTTCCAACATTTGAAGACTGCTTAGTCTAACTATTGAGGTCAAATGTGCAAGCTGGTTGGCTCTAACACCCCGCTGTTTAAATTTGTGTTTAACTCTGTACTGCACCACATAAATCAGGGATCCTATGCAGTATAGAAAAGTGTGATATGTGGTTTTATTAATGTCCAGGTCTGGATAAGTATGGAAAAAAAGATGAGAGTATGGGAAAATATTTGTGTTTACATCTGCTCTGTTTTCTAAAAAGATATTAAGTTTGTCTGAACATGTATGGGTTATGCAGTGATGTAGTAATCAGAAAAGTAAACTGACTATCTTTTCTAACTAAGGAAACTGTTTCCATGGACACAGTGAATAAACAAGGCTGTTTTTTTAAACACATTTTCAGTTTGTATTTATAAAAGAGACTAAAAACAATTAATAAATTAAATAAAATACATGAATATAGGTAGGACTGGTCAGTTTACTTCCTCTTTGAGAAAATATTTGACAGTGGAACTTTGTCCAACTTTCTGCATAGGAATGTGTGGACTGAACAGCCACTGTGGAAAAATGGTAAAAAGTTTTCCAAGGTCTGGCTTGACAGTCCCAGATATAAAGCCTTCTTGGCCCAGGATTCCAAACTGGAAAAGAAAGCTCGATTTCGAACTTTGTGTAAAATTGTTCATATCTCCAACATGAGTGAGGCAGCAGTTGTAACCTAGACGTCTGTAAATTTATGGAATTTTGAAATGGAAACTATGTAGGAACCTGGCTGCTCTTTGCTTCCTCTCATATTCTCTATTTTTTCCCACAGGGAAGAGTTTCCAGCAGCAGAGAGAAGCCATGAAACAGACCATAGAAGAAGACAAGGAGCCTGAGAAGTCTGGTCAGTTCCTCTATAACACTGTGACCCGATGACTATGAATGACTAGTTTGAACTGTGTGAGGATAATTTGCATAGTTGATATACAGCTGTATGTGTCTGATGATTGGGTAAATATCCAGAGGGACTGCAGGAAACAAACAGCCAGTTTGTTGGTGTCACAGTCCAGCCTTTAGCTGAAGTGTGTTTTTCCACAACCACACATAAATTCCAAGCACAAGATGACACTGGGCTTAAATTCTCATGCCAAAATGAAATAATAGATTAAGTAAAATGGCTGTTGTTCCTATACAGACCAAAGCAATAAGCCTTGTAGCTCAGAAGTGTGTTTGAAATTGCCTGATTGTTTACAGGGAAGCTGTGGTGTGCTAAGAAGAACAAGAGGAAGAGAAAGAAGCTGCTGTACAACGCTCACAGGAACGATGGTACGACCTGTTTGCCTGTCTTTCCGTGACTCTCAACAAAATGTCATTGAATGTAAAATTGGGGAACAACTGTAATCTTCATAAGTTGCCAGTACATGTAGTCACGTGTCTGCATGAACGTCATGTAGTCATGGATGAGACAACTGTGAGGGGAGAAGACTGAATTATGCATTAATGGCTGTTCTTATTTTCACTTTAATGGACTAATATTTCTCCAAACAATATTATATTTCTTATTTCATTTTATCGTCATTCCCTCTAACCTTTCCTCTTACAGTTTTTCATCGGTGCCTTATCCTAACTTTTCATTTGGTTCATTCGGTTCTTTCTTTCCATTGGCCCAGATGTTGATAACGATGAAATTCTCACCTATGAGGAGATGGCTCTGTACCACCAGCCGGCCAATAGAAAGCGGCCGATCGCACTGATCGGTCCAACCAGCTGTGGGCAGGCAGAGCTCAGACAGAGACTGCTCAACAACCAACCAGAGCGCTTCGCTGGAGCCGTACCTCGTAAGATTTAATACACACGCACACATGCACTGTACCCTAGAGCCTCTGTGCGTTTATGCGTAGTAACCTCTGCGTGCTTTGTGTGTTGCAGACACCACACGGAGCCGGCGAGAAGGCGAGCTGAGTGGTCGAGATTATCACTTTGTGTCTCGTCAGACCTTTGAGGCTGAACTGGCAGCAGGTATGATTTCTTGTTACTGAATACTCAGACATACTGTTTATAAATGGATTATTTGCTCTGACATTCTTCTGTCAGTATCAGGACAATGAGCACCGTGACAGATGGGGTGGAAAGTGTGCTGCACCCACGTACACAGATGCTCAATGTAGTGATTTTAAAAGTGTGAGCACAAGTTCTTGTCTCTCCTGCCTCATAATAATCAAACTTAGATGATTATCTCTTGTATCACGAACAAAAACATCAATCCAGTGTTTATTGTGTGTGTATCCATGGTGATAGTGCAAACAGGAACTGCTAGTTGCAAATGCAGATGACTTTCCAAGGTGCAGATGAAACAAAATATGAACAAATTTAAGCGATAAAATTGGAATTAGGTGTAACCTTTCCTATAGTTTTATACTGTCACTATTGTTAATGACAACAACCACGGCAAACAATATCGGTATAATTACTTTCACAGTGATTTCAATCAAAATATTGCGGTTTACAACTTAGTCATTAAAGGCTAAAATAACCTAATATTAGACTGCAAATTACAGGTAAATAAATGTCATTTTACCTGAGACATACTGCCAAAAACGGTCTTTGGCATTGATGGGGCTTCTGATGTCGATGTTGACAATTGCCAGGATACCATCAAATACAAAAGTATGAGTAAACTCTGACTTCAGAATTTAGTGATTCCACTTGATTCTTACTTTCTTATTTTGTTTCTCGGAGCAAAGTACAGTAGTAACAGGTCATTAAAGGGATAGTTCATCCAAGAATGAAAATTCAGTCGTTATCTACTCACCCTCATGCCGATTGAAGGGCGGATTTAGTGTCTTTAGTCTGGTGTAATCCAAGTCTCCTACAGCCCCGACATGCCAAGCTGACTTGAAAGACGTCATTTACACCATGTTTTTAGCCTGAATCTTGACTGTAGATCCACCGTCTGTACTGTATGTGTATGACATCTTGTATCTGGCAGGTGTCCTGGTGTGAAGAAATGTAACTATGTCACCACTTAAACCAAATGTGACAAATGACGTTTTCCCTGCTTTTCCAGGAAAGCTGATCGAGTCTGGAGAGTTTGAGAAGAACCTGTACGGGACGAGTACAGACTCTGTGAGACAGGTCATCAACACTGGAAAAATCTGTGTGCTCTGTCTGCACACACAGGTTGGTACACACACATACACACACACTGAGCAGCGTGGCATAGTGAGGGGAGAGTCTTTCTCCTACAGAACACAGGTCAAAAAGTTCACTCCTAATGTGTTTGTTTCTGTGTGTGTGTGTGTGTGTGTGTGTGTGTGTCTATAGGCTCTAAAAGTGCTGAGGAGTTCAGACTTGAAGCCTTACATCATCTTCATAGCTCCGCCCTCCCAGGAAAGACTCCGAGCCCTATTGGCTAAAGACAACAAGAACCCCAAGGTTTCTGTCTCACTGTCTACTCTGTCTGTTTACACTCGCTCAAAGATAAATATCACCGCTGTTTACATCTCCAAAATGTCTGCCTCAATAACGTATGTCTGTCTGTGTGTCTCTCTCTGTGTGTGTGTGTGTGTGTGTGTGTGTGTGTGTGTATTTGTGTGTGTTTTGTGGACAGCCCGAGGAGCTACGTGACATCATCGAGAAGGCGCGAGAGATGGAGCAGACCTGTGGTCACCTGTTTGACGCCGTCATCGTGAACACGGACCAGGACAAAGCCTACAACGAGCTGCTACGACTCATCAACAAACTGGACACTGAACCCCAGTGGGTGCCCTGCTCCTGGCTGCGCTGAACACACACACACACACACACACACACACACACACACCAGTCATAGAGTAGACAATGGAGGACACATTTCTAGAGGTTTAACTGGAACCTGTCACCACCTTGCAGCAGAGTATCAGGACCACTGTGAAGACTAAATGAATCTGAGATTTTAAGAGTTGCAATATTATGTAACAAAGTTGTAATTTTACACAGTTTTTAAATTTTTCAAGAAAAGTTGTAGATGTAGCTGTTGTAGAATCAACTAAAGGCAAGTCATCATATTACAAAATAAAGTTGTAATTTCTAAAAAAAAAATCCTGGGAATTTAGTTGTGATTTCATGATAACAAAGACATAATGTAATATAATAGTGTGGAAAATGTGGTTATTTTGAGAACAAAATGCTGCGTGTTATGATAAATTTACATGTTTTAGAATATCTTGACAGTCTGAACTGCAGTGTCACTTTTCTAAGACAGATTATTGTTTAATTGAGCTTATTTCCAAGCAGAGCATCCATGTTCACACTGTGCACAGCGTGCTACGATAACAGTTGTTTGTGGCTGCCTTTCATATTTGTCTCTGATGCCATGAACATGTGTTCTGAGAGCTCAGCTGTCTCGAGGTAACCAAGTCCCAACTGCGCGCCAGCAGCTGTCTTAAACACGCCCAGTTATGTGACCCGTGTATCACAGAACTGGTTTTATTTCATCATCCTACGACCTGTGATATTTCAGAGTTTTCTGACGTGTGGCTTCATGAGGTACTTCTCCATTGTCAGTGTGTTACCTGCAGTAGATGGTGGTCAACACGCCCCCAGTTTGTAGAAGCAGCCACTGTAAACAGTGTCCTGCTGTGGACAGGGATTTTAGACATCTAAAAATATCAATATCGATTTAAGTATACGCTATATTTAGAATATTTTCACTGTTTTGCCTTGCTGTCAGCTGGCCTTCTCTGATGGGAAACTGCTGTTTTACTAGCCAAATATCCCTCTCAGATGTTTACTATGGCTGGCTAAAAGTCTTGTAATTTTACAAGACGATTCTTAAAATTTTTTTTTGTAAAATTACCATATTATCCCATATTAGGACTTTCTCTTGTAATCTATGATTTAATTCTGTTACTCTATTCATAACATGGGACAGTCTGTTCTCAAATGAACCAGCTTATTACAATTTATTCTTAAAATATTACAGTTTTTGTAAATCATTGCATTCAGGTTTTATTTCCTTTTTACATCTCGTCCTGTTTTCCTTTTGGTTTTTTTGGAATCGAGGTTGTAGATGAGGACTGTACTGTATCTCACGATATGTTGAAAATATACAACTCTTCAATCTTCAAACATTGATACCACAAAGAAAACACTTAAATTACAGCCTTTTTCTTATAGTTGTATGACTTTTTAAAAAATAAAATTAGAACTTTGTTGTAATATCATGACTTGTTTTCTCACATAACATTACTTTTTTTTTTCTTGAAATCTCAGATTTTAGCGTTCTGTTTTTTTTTCTTCACTGACCCTGATCCTCTGTTCCGCTGCAAAGCACACAATCAGCATCTTCTAGAATGTATTGATGAGCTGGTGGCACTGGTGATGATAAATAAACACACACTTTAGAGTTTTAGTCTATTGACTGTCCTGAAAGGGAGGAAAGCCTCAACAAACTGATGTTGGATGGTGCCTAACAGATCCATCATGTTTTTATAAATGACACTGATCTCTTTCTTATCACACCTCCTCTTAGTGAGACCAAAATATGGACCTTTTTCTTCTCTCTTTTTTTTTGTTGTTGTTTGTTTTACTTTAAGAGTTGTTCTTTCTCAGAGATGTGGGGCCTCACTCATGACGCATCCTTTGACTTTATCCTGTGATCATTTCAACCGTTGTGATTAAAACTATTTAAATTATGACAGTCAATTATTTTATTATTATTTTCACTTTTGTTGCAGTGCCGAGAATCAGTGTAAACATTTGATTTTGTATTCAAGCTTCTTAATTTTTTTGGCTTGGAGCACAGAATGTGTACCAATGAGGCCCCCTGATGAGGAGTAAATGTGAAAATAACACACACACACTGACATCAAGTACAAACTTAAATCCACACTGAGCCACCGCGTTTATTTGCTACGAAGAACACTCACTAACACACCACAACAGTGCATTAGACGCTGACTTTCTTGACAAATTTATGGCCTGAAGCTGCAGCCTTCTGAACCCTGACTGACTGACTGACTGACTTGTTAAATGACTGGTTAAAATGTACACTATTGCAATAAACACTAAAATAACGGACACAGCACTTGATATTTCCTGACTGACACATGACAGACTTCGTTGTCAGCTGACTCTTTCTGTCCCTGTCTGATCACATTGAGTAGAAACGACCTCTGAGCCTGACGAGGTGACGAAAACCTGAGAGTTGTAGTTTTTAGTCGTGTTCCTGATCGGCACGTGATGCTGAATTTATTATATATTTAGTGTGCGTGCGTGCGAGTGAATGTTCTGTATGCGCGTGTGTACCTGTCTCTGAAGACAGTGAAGTATTATTGTGACCTGAAGTAGATCTGACACCATATCACTGTTATCACTGGGTAGAGCATTTATATATTTGTAATATTAAAAATAGATTTATTAAGTCCAGAAAGCACCAATAGGATTGCAGGTTTCGCCTCCCTGCCATTGGTCCAGGAGGAAGACAGGAGGGTGGGGCTAAGTGGAATTAACTGTATTGAATGTAAAGTTTATTGATACCACTTCTTGTTTATCAGACATCACTTCTTCCTGAGAAAATCTGCTTTTTGTATGAATATTCACAATGAATAAATAAATAGATGATTGATAGAAAATGACTTGAGTTTTTTTCTTGATCGTTTGTTTGTTTGTTTGTTTGCTTCTTGAAATACATGACAAAGGCCCTCTGTGGTCCATGTCGGCTGCCCTTTATACTGAAAAACGATTTGGCCTCTACATTCCTTTAAACAGTTAAGTGTGTTTTTATTACATAGTTGTACAATAAAACCATTTTAATCTAAATCAGGAATTGGAATGTTTTCACCTTAATTGTGTGATGATTTTTGCTGTGCTGGTGCCCTTCAGATGGACCTGAGTCTGCCACTTGACTTTTTTGTGTTTAACAATTGGCCACCGTTTGTTCTCCCTCACACTTGGAAGGAAGTGAGAAGAGGTGCAAGCTCAGGGCTGGATCCCACTAAATCTTACACACTGGTCCTTTAAGTTGCTCTCAATGGACTTAGACACAGTTTTAAGAACAACTTACAGGAAGACAGAAAGAAACCTTTTTCAGGGCAGCCATGTTGAAATAAAATATTAGGGTAAACAGGTATTATCAAAGGTCTAGTTCCATTTAGTGTATCAGAGCCTTTCCAGTGAGCTAACAGGCACAAAAGCAGCATCCTGACTCTCTTTGACCAGAATGGTGTTTCTGCAAATTATAAACAGTACATTTGGACATGAAGAAGTTATTATTGGAGGGCAGGCTGGCGCCACTGATTTTCTCTGCAGTCCTGACTGAACAAATAATGCATAACAATACAGTCAAATACATTAAATAAAGCATAAAAGTACAGTGAGCAACTGCTTATGGACCAACTTCATATTGCAGGTAGCAATTATAATTATTACCAATTAAGCGGGGTTATTTAAATACATCTGATTCACAATCCTGTAACTGTTCTGAGAATGGCATCACTTTATTTTTTTTTAATTTTTCATGTCTCTCCAGGGTGAAATAACCAGTAGTTTAAAAAAACTGCATTTCAAAGACGTTTCTACAAAGTTGATCACTCATGTATAATGAGATATGGCTTCCTGGTAGGAGATGTAGTAACAAGCAGAAGCCACAAGGTGGAGCTGTTCTCTGAATTATTGATGCCATGTGTGATCCTAAAGTGGAACAATAAACACTGCCATGTTAAACTCTCTCCTAGATCCACTACTGCAACAACAAAAAGCACTGTTTCCACAGATATAACTTTTTCAGCTCAAAAGAAAAACGGACCCTCCTTCACTGAGGTGTTACTTGTATTTTGCAACATCTGCGTGGGCTACATGTTTGGTCTGGTTCTGGACATGAAGCTGGTAAACTTGCTGTTTCCTGTCTGATCCTGTAAAATCCAAAACACACTGGATTTGAGCAGAGTCTTCCAAATAAATGACTATCACAACAAAGATCTGCAGGTCTGATTCACACTCCACCCTCCACTCCTCCACATGCAGCACACTCTCTCACTCCACTATCCCACCAAATTCCTCTGGAAAGCTCAGCCACACTTGGAGCGAGCCAGAGGAACGTGTTCACTACATGTTTCACTTAACAAGACAAAGACTCCAAGCCTCCAGAAACATTCTGAAGACTTTATTAAGAGTGCATTTGTGATAGAAATATCCCAGCGTCTGTTCAGTTACAGCCTCATCGTGAATTTTCTGGGTATTTTGGTGAAAGTTTTTCAGTGATGTCACTGTCATGTCATCGGTTAGTGCTGCTTTGCATTTGGCCTTTGTGTCCTTTTGATCTGAGGTGATCTTTGGTTTCCTTTTCAACCTGTTTGAAGAGAAGTCAGAGATTACCAAGGCAGCAAGAAAGTTATCCCCAGCTCCTGTGTGTCTTGGCTTAAAGGGAAAGTTCGCCATAAAAACTTAAGCACTGTTAAAAACATGAATTTGGTAAAAACACACACACACACACACACAACTGTCAAACAGAAGAAACACATCATGTGGGGAGGAAAACAAATTGTGATTTGTCTGGACTACTCCAAAGTGATGTTATTTTTATGTTAGGGGAACTAGAATTAGAATTGTCAATAGCCCTTCTATAGTTACCTTAGAAGTGGTTCACTGACTGGTGTCTTTTTTTTTGTTTTGTTTTTTTTGTTCTGCTGCTAAGAAAATTGTTCCAGCTTCATAAAGGCGGTCATCACTTTCCCTTTCCTTACTGGGGACATAAATGGTCTGCAGAGAAGTAGTTTCCCCAAGCTGTGCTGTTTGATCCAGTCTCACTATCAGCACCACATGCTACTGTTTCTAACAGTTTGATAAGATAAGAAAAGATTTTCTATGGAGCAGGAAAAGATCCAGAATAAACCTGGACAAACTGCAGACTCACGTCCTACACTTCACATCTGATCTCATCTACAAGCGATATGGAAAAAAGTCAAAAATATTTCATATAAATCTATATCTTAATTCTGACTCCACTATTATACTAGTAAGTGCAGGGACAGGACCCATTCTATGAGAGGAGTGGCTAATCATGGACTGTCCGTGAATGTTCTCATTCGTCCAAGTCATTGTAAGCCAAAGAAAGATTAAATCGAAAGCAACTGGACTTGTTCAAAAGTCTGTTACCAATGATACTAATTGAGGTCCTGTTGCATTTAGTGTAGCAGAGCCTTTCCACTGAGCCAACATGCACAACAGCTGCACCCTGACTCTGTTTGAGCTGAATGGAACAGAACCCTAATTAGTATCACTGATAACACCTGTGTTTACCCTAATATTTAATGTCAAAATGGCTGCTGTGAAAACGGTCTAGTAGCTCTATATTAGCTGATAAACATATGGTAAAAGTTGTTTTACTAGATATAAATAGAACTTAGCTAACGCAAGAAAAATCTAACTAGGGATGGCGCTATAATTAATAAAGCAGCATATCAAGATAATATGTATTTTCATCTAATATTTTGTCGAAGCACAGGCACTTATAACATGATACATCCATGGTTTGTTATGGTTATCTTATGTAATGTGTTTTACAACGTAAGAAAATCTGTTCTACACGGACTATTAAAAATCTGAAAAAGTCAACTTTGACATTCACTATAAACTTACTTAATTAACACTTGCCAAATCACCTAACTGAGAAAAATGCAGTAATGTCGAGCTGCCAACAAAGTTAATTTTCTCGATTGGAAACTCTCTTGGCAGGCTTTATCTTGTTCCGTATAAACTCTTTGGCTGCTTGAGTCTGTCTGGCGGCGACGTCAGACTCGGAGCAAACGCTCCCAAATACTGCACTGTGATTGGCTGGTTCATCGTAAGGGGCGGGAAACGCGCCTGAGTCGCTAGCGGACTGGTCCTTACTCCTGTCAATCAAACCTCCCCTGCCTCTGGGTCTCACAGTCAGGTTGATGGAGAGGAGCACAGGAGAGAGGTAGAGAGACACGGGGAGATGTAGCAAACAACGGAAACTACTTTTTTTGTAACGCTCTCTGCTCTCCTCTACCGTGCAATAGACTTTTTCCACTTAGTTTATTTTTCTTTTTTCAATTTCACGGCGGTTTCGCCGCTTTACGTTCCGAGTCGTGTATCCTTGGCAACGCGAACAACTGTCCTGCGAAGTTTGGATCAAGTGTAGAACCTTCAGCCTGAAAATAAACTGGATATTTACCCGCTAAACTAACGGAACGGACTCTGGTGTGGACGTGACCGTCTGTGGAAGTATTTTTTAAGAGTTTTTACTCATTTTTAACCTGCATTTTAATTTAAACCCGGTGTTTAGGGAAACGGGACAGCGCGAGACAATAGTGGTGAGAGAGAGAGAGCTCGTGCAGGGGGGGATCGATGCCTCGCGGGGCTTTGTTCTGTCCTGTGTGGAGACCCAGCGCGAGCCCGCTGCGCAGGATATCGACTGATTGATTGACCGCTGGATTGATGATTGGCTGGTGATTAATAAGCGAACAAACATGGATGTGACTCTGTCCGAGTTGCTGGCTGCTTTCATGGAGTCACCGCTCGTGCTGTGGGTGAGTGGGAGCCGCACGCGCAAACACAGTTGCGCGAGGATGATGCACGAGCTCATGACCTCTGACACTTTTTCACTTTCTCTGTTCTCTTTCTCTCAGCTGGGGGACATTTGATAAATTACAAGAACAAACTGACTAACAGAAACAGACCACTTTAACATCGACTGTACCATTCTACAGTAGCCCATTTATTGACACTTTTACACTGCAGTGGAGGAGGAAGGACTTTTAAGTGTAAAAGCCTCAGATTAAGTAATCCACTGACATTAGATGGTATCTCTGGGACTTTCCGAATTTAAACCTCACACTAACTATGAAACAGAAAAAGTTTATCCTGTCTGTTCTGCATCATTGGTTACAGCTGCACTTCTTGGGTTGCTGCTGTTCCTTCAACTCTTAATCATTTTCATCATCATTAATGGGCCAGTTCACCCAAAAATCAGAAGTACACATTTTCCTCTTACCTGAAGTGCTATTTATCCATCTAGATCGTTTTGGTGTGAGTTGCAGTGTTTTGGAGATGTCAGCAGTAGAGATGTCTGAATATAATGGAACTAGATGGCGCTCCAGGGATTAGGGTTGTCACAACAACAGAAATTTAAACTTTGATACTCAGTATAATAGTATTTTTAAAAAGATACTCCATACCTCTTTCAATACCACTACAAAAAGAAAAAAGTCCTAGGTGCACAAAAGAAAAAAGCATACTTTTTTCTTTATTAATAACCTGCACACAGTCCTGGTACAGTGAACACAGTGTCACAGTGTTTGGTTATGGTATGCTGCAAATTTCAGGCAGGACAATAAAGACTAAACTGAACTCTTGGTCTTAAATGAGAACGCTGATAAATTTTTTAACGATTTCAGTACTTTCAATACTATTAAATGTTAGTATTGTATTGTTTTTAAACCTAGTATTAAAGTATCACTACTTTGACGCTATTCACAAACTTATCAGGGATGGATGCTGTGGCTGCACAGTAAATTGCGATCACAATAAAATCACAATATGGCTACGGCCAGTATCCCAGTTGCAGAACCAAATTGCAATTTTTTTTTTTTTTAAAAAAAAGGAAAAATGTGCTTGAACACAGTAGTGCTCAGAGATGCCCTGACCTCAGTAAATATCACATCATCATCATTTAATAGGCTTTTTTTTCAGTTAACATGGAAATTGTAATGCAAAACTGATCATTTCCACTAATCGGATTGTATATTGCAAGAGCAGTTTCAGTCAAAATAACTGCAATATGACTCCTTTTCTTTTTCTTTTTTTTTTTAACCAAATCGTGCAGCCCTAGTGGACACTATTATTTTTATGCCACATGGCCAAAATACATTTTTGGTGGTCCAAATGTGAACATTTGTAAAAACAATACAGAAAAGACAGTTTAACACAGCCCTCTTTAACTGTGACGCTTGTGTTGTCCACTTTTTTTCCATGAAATGTGAGATGGTGTTTCTGATGAAAAATGAGCTTGACCTCTCGGCTAGTTAAGGAAACTGTCAGTATGTTTTGTGTTTCTTGTTCTTCTGTAAGGATCATGCTAACAGTTTGAGTAGGTTTAGGAAACCTAGACTTCAATAGTCCCAATATTATCAGTAGCTTGCTGGGGATGAGGGCTGTTCACTGCTTTTGGAGAACATTAAACTAAAAAGTATGGGGATAAAACTTGGCGGCCACAAGGGGACATCTACATGGAATATTTGGTGATTTCTGACTCTGTTACTCAAGACCTCGATGTGAGCAGTTTCATGTTGGAACTATTTTTCCTTCTATGGTAGACATTAGTCTTGTACACAAGAATTTTCCCCAGCTGACCCAAATATTCTCAGTGACGTGTGATTTTAGTTGTCTTACTGGTGTCCAAGAGGGGAATGTGTTAGAAAGCAGCAACTATCTTCATCATAACAAACAGCACTGCAGCTGATTTCACTAATCTGTCAAAGCTTTAAGCACAGATTGAGGAAATAATTGATTAAAGCTATTTCAAAACAAATCCAGAGCGATAGAGCAGCCTTTATCCCACTGCAAACATCACAAATGTACATTTTGTGCTCCTTATGTCATGCACATTTGCATTTATAGTCAGATTTAATGATAATAATAATAATAATGACACATTTGTTTTATAGTGCTTTACAGTGTCTTGACACATGCTTCACATCTAAGATTGGGTATCATTCAGATTTTATTGATAACACTATGGATACTGATTCTGCTTACTGATATTCTTATTGATACTACTCACCATAATTTTATGCAAAAGATAGACATGGCATGTAAAGATGTGAAAAGATTGGACGATTATTTTATTGCTTGTTTTTCAGAAATAATAAGTTAAATTCTTTGAATTACTGCATTTATTTTCTTGAAATTTAGTATAATGTTTTTCCCCGTCAGCCCTCTATGTAATTACATAAATGTTGATAGTAGCATCGTTTGTCCAGGCCTCAGGAGTTTATCGTTATTTCTGTAATGGTCAGAAGGAATTGGTGCTGGTTTACTACCAGTTCTTGATATCCATCCCTTTTTACAACATTAAAAGAAAGCAAAATATAGAAACAAATCTTGAACTAAATTTATTGATTCTTTACCAGTGTTTTCAAAGATTGTTTGTGAACAATTTTAATCTTCCTGCCGCCCAATATGGGTTCCAGCCCAGATTATCACAAGCAGCAGAGCAGCCAACAGCTTATTAACACTGTGGTTCTTCCTGTTTCCCTGTGACCTCACATCCTGTTGACCTGACCAGTCAGCCAACAACTTTTCCCTTCTTTGTTGCACACAGACAAACACAATGAACGCAGCCACACACTAGAAAGGCTTTCACCTTCATACTTTCTCATTCTGTTTTTACTTTATCTGAAAATCCAAAGTTAGACAGAAGGGTTTTGTGACCAGAACCAATGATCTCTGTACCAGATTTCAGGACATGTCTGTGTGGAGAGTATGAAAGAGTGGTGCTTGCCTTTAGCAAGGCCCTTAATCCTCAACTGCTCCAGTGGAGTTTCTCAGTGCCCAGCAGATCAGACTGTGGTTGTACTGGGCAGCTTCCAGCTGTGTCACTGTGTGAGTGAGTGTGAGCAGGGCGTTTCACAAGAAGAGAGCAGTACTCTAAGCAAAGCCCCCTGAAAGAGTAAAGGTTTAAAAAATAGCACTGTACATTATATATTTGTGCTGTTATATGTGGTATTTTAATGCCAGTGCAGCTCTTTAGGGAATGGTTGATATTTTTTCAAGTCTGTCTTACAACATAACTGACATCTGCTCATATGCAGATTGAAAGGGTTATTGTTCCTGCTGCCCATACTGGCCACAAAGAGGTCCCTTCCAGAAACAATTTCAGCTGAAAAGGGGAGTAAACGATTATGGAGAAAGACAGTTGATTGTTAAGTCTCATTCCCTGTTTTTCAAATTACTGGTACTTTGGATTGGTGTCTCAAATATGGTTGAATGGTAAGTCTCGTTCCCAGGCCATCAAATAATGACGTTTTGGGTATGAGACTCGACAATCGACGGTCTTTCCGACCTGCAATTGGCCAGAGTCTCCTTCTAAAGTTGAAAAAAGAGAGGAGCAGCAAATGTCTAGTTTCCTCTCAGACCGCTTGAATTAAAATATGTTGAAAGATTATGGAATTTTGTCTAATGACACCAGAAATAAACTGCCCACCCCAATTAATTGATAGGGGACAAAATCCATAGTCCTTGTTCATAGAAAACTTTAATGTCCTCTGAGACGCAATTAATGGTACGGCACAGAACACTTAGACACATTAAAAGCACATAAGATAAACAAGATCATCTGTAACAGCCATTATAAATGTCATCACAGTCCAGGCAGGCATTTTAAGTGTAATTTTGGAACATCCATGTTTAATGTTATTCTGTGCAAAAATGCAATCAGCTTTAACAATCTGTGTTAATCATGTGTGTATCCCCCAAATTTATTGTCATTTATTACCAGATTTCCTCTCTTCCTCAGCTCAGCAAGGAAATTCTGTTAGTGGAAGCATAAAAAGACTGTAAATTTGGAAGATACCCTGATGATTCAGAAATCTTGATTGAAAACTCAGCAGGAAGTTGAGCAGCAGATATCTGTAGGTGCCATGTTCAGTAGTTGACCTCTCTTTCTGTCTCTAGGTGCGGACGTTGGGTCCTTTAGGTTCATGTGATGACGTGGGCTCAGAGGAGCGGGTCAACATGTTCATGGAGCTGGTGGATGGTGTCTTCCTGCACAAGATCATGACACACATGTAAGTAACACCCTACAGCAGAGAGAGAGAGTTTTATGTTCATGACTCAGTGAAAAAAGTTCTTTTGGTGTGTGTTTGCGTGTGTCTGGACCGGGTATATGAGCGGCAAGTGAGTTAATCCAGTGTTTCCGGTGTGTGTGTGTGTTAGTGTGTTTGCGCGACCACATCCTGACGCACTGGTTTCAGGTTGTAAACGTCGCAGCCAGATGTGCCGGTGAGGTCTACATCAAGAACTACAGCAGAGCATAAGAGGGAGCCTGAGTTAAATCATTAACGGTTACTTTAGACCTGATCTGCTGTCACTTTGTACAGTGACTCAGAAATTGCACAGGAGCAGGCAGGTAGGACTGTGGTGCAACAACTCTCAACACTCTGTGTATGCATATTTACCGCCTGAATCTCCAGAAACAAGACGTCAAAGAGCTGACACTGCAACGAGAGAATCAGTCCCAAATATGAAAGTGATGCAACACTAACTGACATCGAACATGAACACAGGATGCACGTGTCAGACAGCAGAATATGGTTTCCTAGAGCTGCAACGATTAGTCGGTTAATCGAATAGTCAACTGAAAGAATATCATTTGCCAGCTATTGTGATAACCGTCGTTTCAGTCATTTCTCCAGCCAGAATGTCAAACATTTGCTGGTTCGAATTCCTTAAATGTGAGGACTTGCTGATTTTCTTTATCACTTATAATGAAAAGTCTTTGGTTTTTGGACTGTTTGTTTGGCAAAAAAAGCTATTTGAAGATACAGATTTGAGCATGTGATGAGCATTTGTCACATTTTTTTTTTTTTATAAACTAAGTGATTAATTTGAAAAGAATTGACAGATTAATCGATAGTAAAAATAATCGTTAGTTGCAGCCCTGTCTAAGACTCCCAACAGTGTTTCTTCCAGTTTAACGCTTCTTCAACTCTCCTGACCCTGTCTGTGACACTGACCAAATACCTGCAACACTGCATCACCTGTACTGTGTACCAAACAGGGTGCTAAATAAAGTTTTTTTGTCTACTGGCCAAATGGCTAGTGAATGTTCAATTTGGACCTGCTACTCAATAGATGACCATTTTTTACTTTGGCTGGTGAGTGAAATAAATCTCAAGGGTTCAAGGAGTCTAGCACATTTGTCAGGGTAAGAATATAAAACAAAATAAATGAATAAAATAAAAATCTAATTAATAAAATCTATATGTCACTTGCATATTTTACAGCATTCGGCTCGTGCCTAGTTCTTATTTTGGTCACTGGTACCAAGTGCCAATTAGCAAATGTTAGCAGCATGCTGACATGCTCACCTAAGATGCTGAAAATGGTAAACACTATACCTGCTGAACATCAGCATGTTAGCATTGCTGCTGTTAACATTCTAGCATGCTGAAGATAGCTATATTGTGCCTGAGTATAAGGAATAAGATAAAAAAAAAATAGAGCTTGTTCATGAGTGCAACATTCTCATCTTGTTTTGGTTTATAGGCCAAAAAATACTTACAAGGTTTGGTAAAGGTCATGTCGGTGACAGGAGGCCTGTGGGGTGGATTCATGGCTCAGTCACCGGACTTTCACACAGGAGACTGAAGTTCAATTCCCATGTAAAGCCAAATTATTTTTACTGAAATCTGAAATGTGATCTCTTTCTCTTTTCTGCCATTTTTAAATATCCTGTGATTTTCACTGGAAACGGAAGTACAATCTACTGTGTGTAGAACCAATCCTTTGCAATCTTTTGCATACTAATTGGGTTGAGTTAACATGTTCTCGCCCTGGAACACAGCTACAGCCATAACTCCTACGTCCACTCTCTCAGAGCCACTATCATGGCTGTTGACCAGATTAAACTTCTTTTTTTGTTCTTTACACAACTATTTTTTGTCACTTTTCATGCAAAGAATCATGTGGAACACGATGAATATCTTTCAGGAGAGTCTGTCTCCATATTTAAGCAGTGGTTTGTCCCCTTTATCTCTGGGATGTCCACCTTCCTTTTGAACAACTATAAATGCTTTTGTTTTCCAACACTGGTTGGACTACATGTCCTTCAAACTAGTCCTGATTGAGCACAACCCAACACTGAGTCTTGTTTAACCAGAATCGGTAATGCTTTATTGATCCCGGGGGGAAATTGGCTAAAAGCCCGGGCTCGTCCGGGATTTGAACCCGGGACCTCTCGCACCCAAAGCGAGAATCATACCCCTAGACCAACGAGCCATATAGAATAGTACTCCAAGTTAATAAAACAGCTGAGCCCTGTAGGTTTTAGCAGATGTCACTCCAAAACAGTAAATATTGCACTTCTTAAGGACTATTTTAAGTTGTGGAAAGTGGATGTGTCAGCATACACACACGATACTTGTTAATATTCTACAAATTCATTGTTGGGTTTGGTCTTTTGATTTGTTGCCAAAAATCCTTTAAGTCTTTCTGGAGTGGACAGACAACATTTGGACCACAGGGCATTAATACTGTCCACAATGATAACAATGAAACATACCTACTTGTGTGGAATCTGAACCTTCTTCCATCCAGACGGTCCTCTGTCCCCAATCACACCACATGTTCATATGTCAGTTATTGTCTTCAGAAACAATGGTAATCACTCTATTGTTCTCCACACACTGAATGTAGGCTGGGCTAACTGGGGGGGTGATTAGGACTTGGTAGGGGTTTATGGGAAAGTGGGTTACAGAGGAGGAGGCCAGGATGGAAGAGCTGTGAGGAATATTAAAGGAAAGCCACTCAGAGGCAGTTGGTAAACCAGTCAGTCAGAGAACCAGTCAGCTGTTAAATCTGTCAGTCTGTAAGCTTATTATTCCCTCTGACCTTTCAGAACATAGATTAAGAATTTGGGCAGAAATTTGCAAAAAAAAAAAAGTGTTTTAAAGGACCAGTTTGTAAGATTTACAGGGATCTATTGGCAGAATATGGCAGAAATGGAATCTAATATTCATAAGTATGTCTTCATTAGTTTATAATCACCTGGAAAATCTACAGAGGGAGCAGGTCCTCTTCCATGGAGGCAGCCATGTTGCACCATCATGTTCCTACAGTAGTAAATTACCAGTACCAATACCAGTACCCTTAAAGTGATGCAGATACAAACGGCTTTTCATTAGATACCTTTTCTTTTGTTTTGGTGCCATTTTGGCAGGCTGAACTGCCAACTCAGTCAAGTATATGGTGCTTGACTTCAGCACCACAGATGGTATGGATTGTAGCTGCTGTGGTAATGGGCCAATCACACATTGTATTAAGTTGAAGAAGGCTTGCTGTGATTGGCTACAAAGCAAAACCACTTTTCTTAGATGTGGGTACAAACAGGATTGAATGCAGGTATTTTTTTGATGAAGAAGTTTAGATACTACTCAGTACTGAATTACTTTGGTCGATACTTTAAAGGGATAGTTCCCCCAAAAATGAAAAATCGGTTGTTATCTACTCACCCTCACGCTGATCGAAGGTCCTGTTTAGTTTTCTAGTCCACAAAACACTGCTGCAGTTTCACAGCAAACAGTGCTGCAGAATCTTCCAAACAATGTAAATGAATAGTGACCAGTTTTCAGACATATAAAAACAATAGCAAAAAAAATATAAAAGGCCTCCATACTGCTCATCTGGTGTAATCCAAGTGTCCTAAAGCCCCAACATTATGTTCACTTGTGATCGCACACCGTCACACCACACACACAGTTTATATGGTGTGCACACACACTTGAATGTGGCTCCAAGCTAAGGATGTACAGTGAAGATTTATGCTAAAAACATGGTGTAAATGAATTGTTTCAAGTCAGCTTGGCATTTTGGGGCTTTAGGAGACTTGTATTACACCAGATAAATGATATGGAGACATTTTGTGGGGACAGTCACTTGTTTGGAAGATTTTGCAACACTGTTTTCTTGTGAAACTCCAGCAGTGTTTTGTGGACTAGAAAACCAAACCTGACCTTCAATCGGCTTGAGGGTGAGTAGAAAATGACTGAATTTTTATGTTTGGGTGAACTACCCCTTTAAAAGGTATTGAGTGCCGAACTCTAGTCCTAAATTATAGCTTATATGTAGAATAATTTTATGCTTTACCTCAGGGTCAAACAGCAACAACGAACTTTTTTGATGGGAAAACTAAAGTTAAATAAGCCAAATATCTTTCTTTCCAAAGCCACCAGACTCCTTTGCTGAAAACATTTTACCTCTCAGAACATGTATGTATACTGTTGATTGACTTTATGACTGGGAGTAAAAATATTAAAGGCATGCTTGCTGCTATTAAATTGAAGTTGCAGCATTAGAAATAATGAAAAAATAGTTGAGATGAGTTGAGGAGCTGAGAAAGGTTGAAACCTGAAATGTGAAAGGGTTTAAAATGTCATTTGAAGCGAATGCATTTAAATGAAGTCTTGGTTAAAGAATTCAGTTGTCTTGGCTTCATTTCAGTGAGAAAAACCAGCTTGCCAAGCAAAAAAAGTCCTGTTTTCTAGCCTCTTTATAATTAGAATAGTTTCCGTTAGAGGTGAATTGAGCTCCAATATCGAACTGACGTCATGATGTCATAGCCAGACAGAGTTACACACCCCCTGTTCACATGCAAATTAGTCTGGCACAGGCTGACGTGTGTTAATGTGGGCATAAATCCGTCTCCAGCACAATAGTTACCCTGCACTTGGGATGTGTGTTTGTCTGTGTGTGTAATGATCTTTGTCCTAAATAGCCACAAGTAATGTTGATTTGTGTGTGCATGTGTGTGTGTGTGTGTCTCCATAGTGACCCCAGCCCGACCCATCAGAGGTTGAACAAGAATGTGAACAATGACGTGTCACTTCGCCTTCACAACCTGACCGTTCTCACCAGGCACATCAGGACGTACTACCAGGTAAACACACAAACGCGCACGCTCGCAGACCCAACGTTCATGGGTCAAACTGTCCTACAGTGTCCAAGCAGTCCACATTGTTCCCACTGAAGTCTCTTTCTTTTTCACACATGCAAAAAGTCTTAACCAAGTAGGTTGAGATTATTACCCACAGATCACTTGCTCCATGTTGTGGCATTTGTAGATCATACTTACAATATTTTTTACCAATATTGCTGAACTGTTCCTTAGTTTGCGTCTCTGTCTTTCTGTTTGGGGATGCAGCTGTTAGTGTATCTTCAGCTGATTTACGCTCCCTGGGGGTAGCACATGTGTTTTTGTGTGTGTTTAGTGTGTCTCTGATCAATCATTATTGTCGTGTGTGTCTTCTGACATGTCAATTTCAAGTTTGTATGTTACAAGCATGTACAGACCCTGATGGCAAACTCACACAGCAGCACATTCATATACATTACTGAACCACATCAGCATGTGTGTGTGTTTCACTCATGGGTGTATTGATGACTTTATACATCAGTATTGCTCAATTTTGAACTTGCTGGCTACTGATTTTTAAATTGACTAGCTTGGCGACCAATAATCTGAAGTGATCAATACTAGCAAGACCTAACACAGTATGATCAGATGATTGGTAACAAATTTTATGCAGATTTTCTGTGTGAGGCGATTTGTTACTTACTATTATATAAAATGAATATGTAACGCTACACGACTAGACTTTTTGCTTCTCTGTTTTCTGTAAAACACACTAACTGTATCCAAAAGGTTTGTCATAAAGGAAAACATGACTAAAACTTTAGGCCTAATCAGTTTGCACAGGAAGACATGGCAAGATAAGCAACTTTCAATATTTCTAAAGACTTGTTACATTTCTTCTGCTACAAGAGTCACTAACCGTAGCTTCAACTGTGACGGCTGTGTTCGGCTTGGATTCACAGAGGTTACAGTACAATGGATTCTAAAAGTGGCATGTTTTCACAGTGGGGGAAAAAGTAGGCTATCCTTAGAAACTCCCTGCAGTATAAACCACTTCTCCGTTCTTTATATGCTCAGTGTGTTATTTTACAGAATATAGTATAATATAGTATAAATTAAAATGTTTTCCCTCATGAAGTGCCCTAATCCCAGTAAATGAACAGTTTTACAGACCACTTACTATGTGACATGCTTCTTCACATCACCTTCTTGAAAAAGGGGGTCAGTTGTCCAAGATCACATTGCAAAAACACAGGATAAGGTGTCAGTATACTTTGTACAAGCACTTACAAGCGATTCATCTTGCTGATGATGAACGCAAGATGTTCCTGGTGGCTAATTTCCCTGTCGATTAAATGCAAATTTTAATTTAGACTGTTTGACTCATCGAACAGTAGGAAAACAACCAGAGAGTGGTTAAAACTGAGCACATTTGATTAAATGATAATGTTAAACATTGTCTGAAAAATTACTATGTGTATTAAGAACCATTTGAAGGTGTTAATCACATTCTAAAATAGCCAAATCATATTTTAACAGCATTGCTCCCCTGGAGCTGCCATTAGCTGCCAGCCTTCAACGCAGTGTGGCTTGCGTTAGCAGTGCTAGTAGCAGCAGCCTGCTCTGCTTGCAGGTTTATGTCCATGACTTTTGTGAATGTGGTCACACGTTGCTCTAGTTGAGTGGTTATATGTCAGTTTATTCTGACACAGTCTACTTTCAACCTTATTTTCATTTCTACATCAAATACTGACATACCTTGCTGCTTTTATGAGCTGTCATCTGTTCCACTTACATAACAACATCTGGGCCATCAGGGCATTTGTGCTGGGCATGAGGAGCTTCTGTTTGTTGGGGCTGCAGCAGCTGCATAACATCTTAGATGCAATAGTTGACTGGCATTGTACATGAATGAAAATTGATAAATAGTTTAACCGACTAGTATTTCTGGTGCCGACTGGCGAGGATGGTGACGTTAAATCATATAGTCAACCAATCGCGCACATCTCTAAATGCAACAATGAAAAGCTGACACAGAGGGGTTCTCAAGTGGCCACCCTCCTACCTTGATATTTCTGTGATGTGTACCTCTGGAGGGCTCAACAGTGGGTTCTGACCCCCCCCCCCCCCCCCCCCCCCCCCCCCCCCCCCCCCCCCCGTGTCAACCTGGCCTTAGCAGGGGCATTGCATTTTCATCTAAAGCCACTGGCTGCCTCTCTCTGCTGCCTCCGATGGAGCTTTGATGGCTCAGCGCAGACTCCGGCCTCAGATCAGCAGGCCGGCAATCTGGTGGTAGATGTTGCCATGAAACCTCTGCACCCCACGTCCACAGGGCAGACTTGAGTGTTCCAGCCTCGCTTCAGTGAGGAGCTGCTTGTGGTTGGCTTATCCCCTCACTGATAAAGGTAGCTGTTCACAGGGGGTTGGATGCTGCTGGTGGTAAGGAATTGGAGACAACACATTTGTTTTCCAGGGTGGAGGCAAGGCTCTGTAGGACTTCAGAGTTTATATAATCCAGAAAGGGGGTTCCATATTGTATCAATGGTTTTTAGAGAGCCCTAAATTTGTTTCTTGTGCTCCCCAAATTACCCGTCCTTCAAATTAAGAGTGTGAAGCACATTTTAATTTCAAAATAAGGTACCAAGCCTGGAAAAGTGAATGCAAAGGCCCTTTGCAGTGGATCAGGAAGATTATCATTATACATTTAATGAATGTCATTACTAAAGGTACATCTATCTCAAAACATTGAATTTAGGTGGAATATCACTTTGAACAATTGGCTGTAAAAGAAAGAAAGAAATGACAGTATCTTCAACAGGTTACTGTTGGCTACTAGAGAACTTGTAGGCTATACATTGATTTGTATTGTACTGTCATACACATCAGATAGGTGAGAAATTAGATCTCAGTGCAGCTGTGTTTGTCCACATGTCATAGTATTATATCCAATCATATACCACACAGAGTGGTGACAACTGCCTCAAGACCCTGACAGAGAGAGGAGTGAATTTTGCTCCAAGAAAGAGACATGTTGATAAAACTATGACAAATGTGTGGAGGTGTATGGTTTTTAGTTTGTGCATGTTTACTGATGTCTGGATGGCTGGTCAGGGCCGTGATGTAATCTGACCATCGTCTCAAGGCTAATCACCGTCGTTGGTCAGAGACATAATTCCTCTGTGCAAGTGTGTGCATGAACACAGTGTGTCTTTTGTATAAATTGGAGATAAGGAGCTCAGATGCAGTTGATTTGGCTGAGCTGCAGTCATGTCCTGCTGACACACAGAACCACAGACACAAACACTTCCTCCAAGATCTAACCCCACACACTGATGGGAATGTAGGCTTTTTCTTGCCTGTAGTTGTTGGTGTTTTAATCTCTAGGAAGATAGTGATAGTCTTTCCCTGTTGTGTCTATTGGCCTATTACACATGTTTCGGTAAGTTAAAGGGACTGTTCACCCCAAAGCCTGCAGTACTGTTTATCCACCTAGATTTTTTTGGTGTGAGTTGCAGACTTTTTGCGATATGGGCTGTAGAAATGTTTGTCTTCTCTTCAATATAATAGGACTAAGTAGCACTTGGTTTGTGGTGCTCAAACAACCAAAAATACATTTGAAAAATTCAGAACCAGTGTCTCTTTACAAAGTCATGACCTGGTTACTCAAGATAATCTGAAGACCTTGTTGTAAGCAGGTTCATGTAGGAACTACTTTCAATATAGTTGAAAGAAAGTAGTGCTGGTAGATTAGGGAGATTTTAATGCAGAAAGAAGGTAGTTCTTGCATGGAACTGCCCCCAACATCTGGACTAGGTTAAGACAGATGCCATAGAACCAACACTAAAAGAGAAAGACAGGCATTCCTCATTTCTTAAAGCAAAGAAGTTTAAAAATCAGTTTTTAATCAATTTACTTGATAACTTGGGTGTTGCTGTGAAAATAACCCTTGTCATGTGTTATCCATACGTATCTTTGATCCACCCACACAGGTGTTTTCATTTTTGTCTGGATAGACTTGTGACCTGCACATGTGAACATGTACAGACTGTGATTGACTTATGTCTGTCCTGTTAGTTTTGTTGCACCTGTCATGACAGGATAACTTGTGTAGTTCCGCCCAGCTCCTTCCTTCCTGAGCAGAGGTTTGTTCATTCAATCAATGTTTTACAAACTGCAAACTGAAACTCTGGCCTGTTGTCATGTCCGTTGTGTGTATGCTGGTGTCTGTACTGTTTACACTGTGGCACAGATGGTTACCAAAGAATGAGTCACCGCAGTGTACGCCATTTTTAGATCATTAGGGTTAATATGTAGCTCATCACATCATTTTCATGTATGTGGTTAGCAGGTGTCTGAACAGTGAGTTTACTGTGAATCACCATCCATCCACTCACTAAACCACAGCTACATAACACAACTGTATCATGTCGGGTCTGTCAGTCAGATGTCATTAAGCTGATTTCATGTTGTCACGTGACCAGCAATTTGTTGTTACTACTTTCAGCAGACAAGCTGTCCACTCATGGTAATAATAACATTACTACCACACTGTTCAAAAACTTTGAGTAATGTCAAGAATGCCACTAGTATAATATCATTAAATGTGAGCTACATTTGATCTAAATCACAATTTAAAGGAGCAATATGTAGCCATTGCACATGCAAAAATGAGTACAGCTGTCCAAATAGTGAGTTGGAGCCATAGACTGTGTGCTGAATAGGTTATAATCCTGTTTAATATACAATCTATGGTTGAAGTGAGTTGTTGCCTGCCTGCCAAACTCCATTTACATTTTGCCTGATTTAACAGTTATAAACATCTATGCTTTCTACAAGATTAATAGTGATTTCTTATAACTCATAAACACACACTTACTCATTCGTCGAAAAGTCAGCGTTAACTTCAACTCTGAAACGGACATATAAAACAGTTATTCTGGTCCAGAATTGAAATTTCAAAGGGGGGCACTGCGGCTGTAGCAGCCATGTCAAGTTGGAGTATTTCAGCTTAACATGTTTCCTTGATCTCTGATGACACATCACGGTCATTTTAAGATTTATTACAGTAAATATATTCCAGATTTCTCCTTTAAATTGGTCAGATGAATCATATTTTGATATAATCTTTCAGTCCTACCAAAACAAAGACGTTCATTGTTTGGGTCATGGTGCTACAAAACAGAAAGTGCCTCAGATAATATGGAATATTCAGTGTAACATTAATCATGTGTTGCTCTCATGCAGGTCAGACACAAAGGCCACATCTGCTGCAGACTGCCTGTGTGTGTGTTTGTGTGTGTATGTGTGCACTCTATGAAGTGGGTCATTCTGGGCAGTATGGGGTTAATCTGTCCATGATGGTTAATCTCCAACCACAGTCAAACACCCTGGCCTTGACACACACTCAACCACATCCACGTGCATGCACACACCTCATAGTGTAACCTTAAGTCAATGAGTTATGAGCCTTAGCATAGGGTTTAGTTTAGGATCAGCTGTAAGAACAAAACACACACACACACACATACATACACAGACAGATATCCAGCTGTTCATATGGGGCTGGGTGTTGGCTTTCTCCTAATTAGATGAGGTCTCAGCAGACATGCAGGCTGGTCCAGTGAATCCTCCCCGTCTCCCCAGTGACAAAGCACTAACCGTTTGTGTGTGTGTGTGAGAGTGAGGGGAGGGGGTATCCATCACCTCCCTTCTGTTCCCTCTCTGTTCCCTCTGTATTAAGACACAGTACACAGGCAGTAACCTGATATCACAAGCTCTGAGCTATTTACTCTTTTCACACTCTTGCTGGGTTTTCTGTCTAACTGGTTGGCGGTTGATTGTCAAGACAATTTTGACGTTTGTCTTTTTTATGTATTTATTTATTTATTTTTTATTTTTTTGGACATTTTACCAGCTATTGGTTAGACAGCTACTAAGAAAGAGCTGAAAAGATTAAAGTGGTGATTCTCAAATTTGGAGTCCAGGGACCCCCAGGGGTTCTTGAGGGGTTTCCCAGCAAAAAGGTGAATCATTTATTTTCACTGCAATTCATTCCACAAGTAACACAGTGACAGAGTGTATGACTAATGTAAGCATTTCATACACCAGTGTTTCCTCTGTCTTCATTTAGCAGTGATGCATCATCACAGCAAGGAACCCTGCAAACATATGTATAAACTCTGTAATTTAGCCTTAAAGGGAAAGTTCACCCAAAAATGAAAATTCAATCATTATATGGAAACTTATACTAATAACTAACACCCAAACAGCAACAGTCATGAGACAAAAGAAGTTGCCACAGCTGCATTAAAAATAAATAGAAAACACTGTACAATTTGAGCAATAAATTATCTAAAAGCAAAAATCTTATCAGACATGGGACCCTGGGACAAAATCGTATCAAATGAGGGTCTCATTTGTGTCAATACTGGGGTCCTCAATGTGAAAAAGTTTGAGAACCACTGGATACATGGATAATAAAAATAATTGTTAAATGCAGCCTATTGATACATACTGTCTTTTTGACATTGCATTATTAAAGGAGAAATATGTTTTTCTGTTAATTGATGAACTGTTTATTTTTTATAAAAAACAGATCCAGATGTCCAGAAGTACTTTTTTTGTCCGAACAACAGAACCTAAATATTTTAGATATGTAAATATGATATAAAACAGAGGGAAGCAACAAATCCTTACTCACTGGAGAAGCTGGAACTATAGAATCTTTGGCATTCTTGCTTAATGAATGACAATTAATTGATTTGCAAAATTGTTGATAAGTTTTTTTGTCCATTGACGAATTGAACGATTAACAATTTTTTGTCAGCTCTATTTGATACTGTAGTTAGTATACTCAATTCTTCCGTTCAGCACTCAACACAATCTGATACACATGGTAGTTTAAATTGCACAGTTGTCTTATCGTGATTATTTGAGCTGACTGCAATCATTCAGCGTAATTCTTAGAATCTTTTCCTTTCACCTCTGTAAGCTGGATAAACAGAAACGTCATATTTCGATCACTGTTTTCATGTCGTTTTCCACCATTTGAAATTCAGCTGGTGCTCTTTTAATCATCTGGTTATGTACCCTTCTTCTGCTATGGTTTAATAGCACCTGAGTGAAGAATTAGCGCCACCAACTGTTTATCTTGAGGTGCTTAACTTCTAATATTCAGATGATGGTAGTGGATGGTCATGCACATTACTTTGCATTTTCTTCTGCAGATTTTTCTGTGAATTTGTTTAAATTTAGCTTTACATTGTTATGGAGGTTAAGGATTTGGCTTATTTAAGCCATAGTACGTTGTTTATTTTGATTATTGGTACCTGCCGTTGTCAGTCATTTTTTGTATATTTCAGTAATAGGCTGTTTATATTTAAGCCATTGTTTTCTGCCCTGGGCAGTTTTTGTTAATAAGGAAGGAAAAATTGGCAAAAAATGATCAGCAAAAGACAATTAAATCAATAATTACAATTGTTTGACAGTTAATCTATAGTTGTAATAATTTTTATAGCTAATCATCAACTAGAATTTCATAATCATGACTGCTTTAGTCATTTCACATAAGAGCACAAGTCACAGCATGTTAATCTGTTAGAGTAAGCTTCACTTTTACAGTGAAACTGATTTTCATGCTAGGGATAGGAGGGGTATAGAAATTGAGACAGACCGTGCTACACTAACAGGACCAAATGACAAAGAATTAAATTGTTGGAAAACAGGGATGCTTTAGCCATTGGTCGGTCAGATTACAAGTATTTACAGTCTGCAAATGGCAGGCAATACAAGCAACCTCTTTTATCACCTCAAAATGAAACATGCATGAGTATGAGGAATTTTTAAGAATGCACTCCAGTTCTGACACAAGTAGCTCAATTGTTGGTGCAAAAAGAAAATCATCACAATGCAGACGTCAGTGTGTCAGTCAGTGAGTAGCTGATAAGAAGTGTCTGTAATACTCTGACAGTGTGTGAGGCTGACAGCTTGAGCATTTAGCAGTGTGAAGCCCCGGCTCATGTGAAAGAGATTTGATTGTTTTGTAGTAACTTAAGCAGAACTCTTTCTCTCACCCCTCTCCACTCTCACTTTACCACTCCTTGGTTACCGTGGGAACTGCAGAACAAAGCCCTGAACCTACATGGGATGTTTTGAACTGCATATCCTCTGGCCTACTTAGTACACACACACACACACACACACACACATCCCGGCCGGATGGATTGTAATTTTCAGTCTATGTGCATTGCGTGTGTGTGGACTGTGTGTGTGTGTGTGTGTGCACGTGTGTGTGTGTGTGCACGTTGACCCTGGTCAAACTTGTTGACAGTGTTATATTGCCCTAACTTTGCTGCGAGCCACGGTCAGGAATCAGTTTTGTGTGTGCGTTGGAGGGGTGAGGCTTGACCATGACTTTATTAGAAAAGACTGTTTTGATTTTTCCCTAACTTAAGCTACTGTGTGTGTATGTGGTCATCCTCAGCTCTTTAGCTGGTAGAGGGGAACAACTGTGGGCTCAGAAACAGAGTGCTAATGTTCCCTGTGTCAATAGAAGAAACACAAAGAGAAGAAAGGAAAGAAGAGGAGTAACTATGGAAGAAGGAATGAGCCTTCAGTTGTCCCCCCCTGGTTTGATCAGCCGCTCTTTGAAAACTCCCTCTCCAAACTCTGAAAAAAACGATTGATAAACTAGTCTTTGAGGAACAAATGATCACATTTCTATTTTGAGGACACCAGCAGGTCTTGTAACAGTTTACAAAGAGAATTTCACAAAGTCTTGTGCCACATTTCATCTGTTGTGAAGTGAGATTTAACCAAAACTTTGGTGTTTTGACCTCTGCAAAGAAAGTTATAATTTTGGTCCTTTTTGTCTGTCAGTCAGTAGAATGTTTCAAGACATCAGATTTCAGTTAAAAGAGATGGAACATTAGGCCGTGGACTGAGGAATAAAGGCCTTGCTTTTATTTTAGCTTTGCATGTAATGGCACTGAGGGACTGTTTATAGGACCATTTGTAAAAACAGGTTATGTTTTTCCTCCTAACTCCAAAACTGTGAGGCACAGAAGCATACACATTTTCTTTTTCTACAATTTCATCCAGACTTAATATCCTGATTTGGCGATTAACATAATTGTCCTCAGTTCTGATGAATGGTTGTGTATTTGTTCTTTTGATACTTCATGCATTTTCCTGCAACTGTGTCTTGTAGGCCTGGTCAGAGCAGAAGGGTTGAGTTAGTCTGAGTCATCAGATGTAGACTGTTGGAATAAGCCTGCCATTGGCTGCATCAGCATTCTCCTCCCCTTCCGCAATATGTGTGTTCAAAATCTCTGCAAACAACACCCTCCAAGCTAGCAGCATACATGCTGAAAATGGCAAGTTACCCTGACTTGGTACCCTAACAGTACAAATGTAACAGCCAAGCTAGCGACTTTTTACCTTTTCTCTTAGCCATTTTAAAGTCAGATATGACCTCCCCACGTGCAGTGTTCCACCAAAACAAGTTCTTCCCGAAACTATTTTGTAGGAGCACCGCCGCAGCATCCTGGACTTTGTACCGCCCAAGATGATTGTCAATGGTTTAAAGAAATACAGACCAGCTGGAGCATTTTTTCCCCTAGAGCAGAATGATCATGTGTAGAGCCACATGTTTCTCCTGCACTGATATTGTGCTGTGGAGAATGGTCTGGCTATGCAAGACTAGGTGATTAACATGTTTGTCTTTGATACATGAGAAAAGTCATTCTTTTTTTCCCCCCTTCGATATTTCATGTTTTCCTGTAATCGTCTGTTAGTCTTGTAGGCCTAGTCAGAACAGAACAGTCGAGTTACCTTTATGCCTTCAACACATTGTGCAAATACAGGCAATTTTAGATGACAAGGACAGTGATGTAAAAATGTGATAGCATTTCAACCACAAGTAGCACCATGGCAGTAAGTGTAAATAAATGCCTATAAGTCTGATCTACATACAGTTTTGCCCCTTCATATTCCCAGCATTGTTTTCCATGACTGTGTCATCACTATCTTTGGACATTAGTCAATTTATTTATGTACTTCAGTGAAGTATTTTTTGATTCTTCTCATGCACCTGTGGCTATATTCAGATCAAATCAGGCGTTGCGGTGATTAGTGCAGGGTTGTACTGTGCTTTGTACTGTGGTGTGGGTGTCTTTATTTGTGCTGAGAACATAACCAAACAATCAGAAAACCTTTATTGTCTTTCTAGGTCACTTGGCCACCACTACACTGTCTCTGTCTCTTTCTCTGTTTCAAATAAACACATGGACACAAACCAAAGGAAGCTTTTCGAAGTTGCTATTTTGCAGTATAAACTGCGAGCCAGATGCAGATATCAAAACTGGATACACAAAATACACCAAGCGAGGACACAATTAGGAGAGCTTCAGCAATATTTCAGGCTGACTGTGGAACAGTCTTGTCAGCGGCTTACGTGATTGCCACTGCAGCATGACATCGGGTCGAGTTTCTCCAAAAGTTGACTCAACTTTTCGGCATCCCCTGTGGTTCCCACCGCTGCAGCCTACCCCCACTCTACCCCCTTTCAAGCGAATGAGATGACTGGCATTTTCGTCGCAACGCCTGATTTGGTCTGAATACAGCCTTAGACCACGGGGTCACCAGTTTGCCCAACAGTGGTGAGATTTTGAGACTTTTTGGGCAGAGAGCCTGGATGGATCAGGAAACATTCCTGATGTTGGCCTGTAAAACCCACTGAGATATTTTATCTGACATTTGGCTGTCTAAATAAATGTGACTAGATCTTACTAAAAGGAAACCAGCACAAAACGTCTTAGGAGGAGAGGAGAGGGTTCAATTTGTATTTTTAAAGTGGTGAGAAAGATGTGGACCTCAGAACGTAGCAGCTTAGTTAAAGTCAGTTCTCCTGTTAGCTGCCACCATTTTATTGATCTGGGATTAGAAATGTGAGCCCAGTGTGTTAGTGGGCCATGGATTTAGGCCCTGCGTGTCTGTGTGTATGTGTCTAAATGGGTCAAATAACAGGCTTTATTGATCCCTTGTCAGTTTTAAGTGTTAGATCCTGCTGGTGATGTTGCTGCAGGAGAATATCTATAGATCAGAGCTGTCACTACTATACACACACTCATACACACATAGCAAAAGTCAAAAAGGGAGTGCATTTTGATTAGACATTCACCTCACTTGCACTGACTTGGGATTTAATGTATGTATACGGACACATTGTTTGCACAAAAATAATGCATCATAATTCCAGTATACATAATGCACATGCAGGTGGTATTAGCTAGAGAGCAGAGTGTAAGTCTATCTGTCTCATCTATAATAAAAAACCAGCTAGTTAGCACTGACCTTAGCCATGGTATAAGGCCCTCTCACAGTCCTGTCTTAACAACTTTCTGGAGAGCAAGAACGTCCAAAAGTTTGACCAATAACACTGGCCCCTCAAATCTGATTAAAAAGTTTATTAAAAGCTAAATTTAGAGAGATTATTAGTTTCACTGCAACTCCTGTCATACGTTATTATGGAGCTCAGGGTGACATCATGCTCTAACAGTTGAAGATGATCCTCTGGGAAGACACATTCTTCATCTCTTTCACGTTTTTGTCCCTTGTGAGTGCACTCTACCACTATTAAGTGCAAATTTCCTGTGCATCCAATGGCCTTGCGGCCAGTTCCTGAGTGGTATGTTATTCCCTCGGGAGTCATCTTTGTAACAGCACCTACAGCATCTGTTTGCACACTGCGCTCATGCTATGTAGCGTGTGCTGACAAAGTTGTCAAAGCCACACAAACACTTTATCTGGGCTAACTTTAAACCCTTGAGTCTAAATTTGTGCAATATGCGATTTGTAAGCTGACAGTCACAACAACAAATGAAGACGGACCCATAAAGGAACCATACAAACATTTTTACCTGCTTTCACATTATGCTGCAAGAATAAACCCTTAAAGATTACAAATTCTAAAGCTTATTTATACTTCTTCATATATTTATGCATTGAAAGGTGCATATGTGGTTGCCCTTTGTATCTGATGGCATAAACTTACAAAATGAATGTTAAATTATTCATTTTGCAACACTGACTGATTATTCAACCATGAAAAATTAAAGCTGTAATCAAACTGTATTGTACTCTCACAGCCTGTTGTTTGAGCATAGACTATTTTACACACAATAGTGTTACAAAATTTTACATCTTCACACTTAGTCTGTTATAATGCTCATGTTTGCAAGTTTTCATGCTGGTATCATCATTAAGCATTAAGTTTGGTGCAGCTTAGAGTAAGTTGAGATGGTGTGGAGTTGAGTCTGAGACGTCCTGATGATAGATGACCTAAAGTGAGTAAAACATTCTTCAGTGCATTACAGTGAAGTGATGTAATTTTCTGAACTTATCAGACTCTGGACAGGTATTTGATCTTGTCCAAATCTCTCAGCCATACCTTATACACTGTTGGGCAGTTTAATCTACAGCAGTGCGTCCTATTCTATAAGATCATCACTATTTGAGAATTTACAGTTTGTTATTTTAGAGAAAATGTTTATATTGAGATATATATTGTATATAATTGCAGCATAGCCTAAAAATATCAAGATATTATTTATACGCTATATCACCCAGCACTAATTGTCACTGACCTCATGTGCAGTGTGTCTCAACAAAACAAAACAAAACTTGCTGGCAAAGCCTCCAGACTAACGGTGTGCTACAGCTGAATTCCTGCTGTGCCTTAAAGACATCTGGTAGCCAGCTCCCATGTTTTATTCACACAGTACAGTGTGTTTGTGTGTGTGTGCGCGCGTGTGTGTAAGACAGAGAGACTGGTGGGTCTCTTGTTACCTCCTGGTGTATAGGCCAGTGTAACAGTATCTGCAGGTGTTGGAGTACCTTAAAGCTGCCCGTGCAGCTCAGTTGGAACCGTACTGTAAGCTGATATCGCGTTTATTTGCCTGGTTAGCAGATGACATTCTACACCAGAGCCCTATATCTCATTAAGTTGTGACAGTGACCAAATACTTTATATACATGAGCACATTTAAGTAATGTGACAGGGGTTTTCCAGTCCATACTTGTTTTGGTAACAGCTCACATGTGAATTTTGATATCTTTCTCTATTGTGAGAAGGTGTGTGTGAGGCTGCATGCAGGTGTGTGCTGTGTTTTTGGGTGTATTATTCCAGCCAGCCCTTCCCTGCTGACAGTCACTTCCCTCATCCCAAAACACCCAGCACACACACTTGCAGACACACACACTCCCATTAGAACATTTCCCTTCTCCTCAGCCAGGGGTCATCAGCATGTCTCCTCCCATGTGTCCCCTCTCTAAATCAAATGTCTTCCTATGTGACCTTATTCTCCTGTTTTGATAAAGACACTGCACCTCTGCCTGTCTCCCTGCAGTTCCCTTTGTGACAGCATTTGATTTATTGAAGTTAATAAGAAAACGCTGAAAGTATCTCATATTTTCTCAGCCTATCTGGACAATCGGTGTGTTTTGGGAGACAGGAGAGGATATTCTGGAATGGAAAGCATGCCCTCCTAGTGGGCTGTTTCTTTCCTGATGCAGACGCACACAAACACACACACACTCTTTGTCGACAGCAGGGTGTTTCCTGTTGGCTGCTTGCCTGTGCACACATGCAAACATGTAGGCACACAAGTCTGGGTCAGTAGGTGGCTGGACTTTGATTTATTTCTACAAAATGTGTTTTGATCGAAGCTGAGCAGCTCTGGTAAAAACAAGAACGGCTCTGCTCCCTCAACACCACAATAAACAAACTGCTGTGAGAGAAGCAACTACGAGTTAAAATACTCAACATATTTTTGTCTTCTTCTCTGCCCAGTGTTATGATGGTGATAAGATTCACTGTACTTTATAGAAGTCACTTGTCAGGTAAACAGCGGGCAAAGTCCTGTGTTATCTTGTTTGATTTGTCTGCTGATGGAAATTGAGTTTCTTCAGGTGGTGTCATTCTTTATTTTGTAGTCTACAGAAAGCCAAAAAAGTTCCTGTGCGCTACACAAGTTCACACTTTTAATTTTAAAAACTTATATACAAATGTCAGAGCAAGTTTGGGGACCAGGTTTCATGCAAAGTTTACAGGGTTCATGGAAAGTCTTGAAAGTTGCTTAATTTTAAACATTAGTTTTCAAGGTTTAGCATATGTTTGAAACTGTTTTTTTTTTTTCCTCGAAAAATGCATGATTTTATAATCAGCTGGTGTTTTATCAACCAGAAAGAAGCTAGATTAACTAGATTGTACAGCTAGATTGTCGAACATAGGTGCTGAAATGAAACGGGACGTTTTCTCATTTCTTTCCCATCTTCTCATTGTCAAAATTTAGATGGGATGGTAAAGGCTGATAAATTTTTGGTTCAGGTTCCTTGAAAGCGCTTGAAAGGGGCTCAAATTCTACTCTTAAAAAGCTGTACGAACATTATAGCACACATCTTAATCACAATTCTTTAGTAACCAAATGTAAAGTATCCTTTTCACCTTTATTGGACAGGGATTGCGTGGAAGTAGACTGGAAATGGGGGGAGAGAGCGGATATGGCATGCAACAGAAGGGATCCTTATTAAAGATGTTGATGTGTTTAAGTTAAAACACACATCTGTAAATTGTTATCAGATTTTTCTTTATTCTCAAATATGAATATTGGCCTCAAAACTCTAGTATCTGTCAGGTTCTAGTAATAATTTTTGGTGCTGTTTGATAAGAGTGTACTGATATTTGTATAGTGACAAGGACCCACGTTAATGCTATTGCTCTCCCCAGTTGGCTGCTGATAGACAGTTTTTATCAATCTTCTGCACAGTCATAGTCATGACCATGGAATTGAAAATGTATTTGTTCTTGTTTTCTCTGATCCCTCATCCACCCTCTCTTCTCTGCTACAGGAGACCTTACAGCAGTTAATAGTCATGCCCCTTCCCAACATCCTCGGCATCGCCAAGGATCCACTATCAGGTAACAAACTCCCACACATCATACACTCAGTTACATATTTCCAGACCTCCTTGCAGGGTTTTAATATATATGAAACAAACATGTGGAGCATTGCAAAGAACTCACTCATAACCATATAGTGTATATATAAAGTATTTAAATAATTACATTCAGCACAGTAATACCAAGTCAACTTTGAGAGTGCACACGCTAAAAGTGTCAGTATCGTCTTTGCAGATTTAAAAACTGTGCTGTTGCTGTTAAATTGACTAACGATAGAGAGTCTGTAGTCAGGAGCGGAAGGATAGCTGCAGTATGGTACACTGTAACACTGCCTGAGGTGTGAACCAGCCTCAGTCACCATCAACCTTAAGATCATTTCTTCAAACATGATGTTCAAAGACACACTAAAAGGCTGAAGGACTGTATATTCCTGTGATTTGTTTTGTGCAGCTAAGAGCATGGAGGATCTGAAGAGACTGTTGTTGCTGATACTAGGCTGTGCTGTCCAGGTAACACACATGCTAACACACACACACACACACACACACACACACACACACACACACACGCCCAAACACAGCAGGGTATTGTACCACCCAGTCTCACTTAGGAAGTGTATTTCTGTCTGTTTAGTTTTGCATGTCTGAGCACAGCCATTCACTGTGCCTGCTGATAAGGTGCAGGGTGGGACTGGATGT
>JAJHUR010139386.1:0-17781 GCA_027495735.1 Lutjanus campechanus
ATATATATATATATATATATATATATATATATATATATATGTATATACATATATGATTTGATAGATTATGTCAAAGCATTTGAATGAATTTGAATTATCAGGGGAAATTTGTGACATCTGTGTGTTCTATATCTCAGTGAAATGTTTGTGTTGGACTTTTCTTGACAAGATTTGTATCATTGTGATGCTCAGTGTGTGTGTGACTCAGTGTGTGTGTGACTCACAGTGAGGGCTGGTGCTGCAGGCCCTGAGCCACATGCTGCAGGGCTGACAGCTCTGCGATCTGCTGCACTGGTGAGGGACCACCTGCAGGAGCCGTCATCAGCTGCCCGCTCAGATAGTCAGCCAGGAGCTGCACAAACACACACGCACACACAAACACACAGACATTACATAAAACAGTGGGATGGACACTGGACTACAGGGTATAAATTGTACTCCTCTTCTTTCTGGCTGCTGTGAGGTGATGCTGTCACCTGCTGGTAGTGGAACTCCACGTAGAGGTCGTTGGTGAAGCACAGAGGAGTCCTCCACATCACTCTTCTCAGGGACAGGAAGATGGAACCGTCATCCAGCAGGAAGTCGAACAGATACTCCTCAGCGTGGAGGGGGCGCACCATCGCATCTGACAGAGGAGGAGGAGAGGAGGAAGGATCATCTGTCACTTACCGCTGCAATCTTACAAATATTGACTCAAAACAGAACAGAACTTTGAGCCAAATTGTGAAGCTACGTATGTGCAAAAAGGCAATTGTTTTGTTTGAGAAAACGGTCCTATTTCCATGTCCACCTCTCTCTATTAAACGGTAACTTTACTGACTAAATCCTGTACATCCATGTTGTTTATCTTGTTATTCGTCTACTTTTGCTGCTACTATCGTTGCAGCCTATATGCAGCCTGCATGGTACACTGTAAAACATCACGTTTTGAACATTGCCGACAAAATATTAGCCCACAATTCATCACATGACAATTCAGAAAGGGTGACCAACAGTAGAAGTGCCCTACATACAACACGTCTGACCCATCCATTAGAGATTTCGGCATTATTATGACTTTGTGTCAGGCCCATGGCAGCCTGATCAATTTCTCATGCCGCCACCATGAAAAATAACTGCCCACCCCTGTTCTAAAGAATATCTGTGTGATTTACCTTGATTACGGTTGGCGAGGATGGAGAACTCCTTGATTTCTGTGGGATCTGAGATGCCCATATCGCTGCAGAAATCTGTTGTCACCTCTGATGCCATCTAGTGGACGATAAAAAACACAACCACAGAGATCTTGATAACAAAACCAAAAGACTGCTGGTTTTGTTCAGAGTTAAGAAGGTGTAAATAAATCTTACAGTGAAGCTGTGAATCTTAATGGGGAACTCCACTCCTCCTGGCAGCAGGACAGGAATACGTCGAGCATTTTTACCCGCCTGCAGAGAGCCAAGACACACTCAGAATCAAGCTCAGCTGAAAATGCAGACGATAATGGAACACAACAGTTAAAATACACCATGAAAGTCATGTGAGCGTGCAGGTTAACTTGCCAGAATGGCCTCCATCTCTATTTGTGAGGGGATGCTACGGCGACCGCCAAAGCTGAGAGATCGCTGAAGGTTATCCTGACACACATTCGCCAGCTCTGAGAACATAAATGCCATTTTAAAAAGAATGTGTGCCAAGACACAAATCTGAATATAAAGCTGACATTCTTCCACATTACAATAACTGAGTGAGTGTTGTTTGCAACTGATATCAGTGTGTACATATTGTGTTGTGTTTCTTCTACCTTGGTACGGGTGTTCGTAGTCCTGAGAGACGCCTTGTAGGTGTTGCATGATGTAGGGCTGCAGAGTACCAGAGCAGGGGAAGAACCCCATCACCAGACTGAGCAGCCGCCAGCCCTGGGTACAGCTGGATCTGTGGAGACAACACACAATAATCAGAAAATAATTCTGTTCAGCTGACATTATGGGATGTTGAAAACAAGGTAATATCGTTACATTTTAGAAAGTTTGGGGAAGTCCAGCAATTAATCTCAGAAAAGCAGGTGGAAAGTTGGATAAGGCTGATGTGATTTGGGGATTATAACGACACACATAACTGGGTGTCATCAGCATAACAATGGTGCTATCCATTATGTTTAATAATGACTTTACCCAATGGCAGCATATAAAAGGAAAATAGTAGGGGCCCCAGGACTGAGCCTTGGGGAACACCATGAGTGAAATTACAATGCTTGTGAAAAACGCTGTTGCTACATTTGCTTATATTTTACAGCATGTATTGTAGATTTTGGATGGGTCTATTATTCATGAAGAAAAAAAATCCAATCTGTGATCTGTGTTTTTGCTATTGGTCCACTAAAATGAGATGTTGAGGTTTATAGAATTTGTAGGAATTTGAGTCTCTTCACTTCTGAATTTTGAATCATATTTCTGGATTAATTGTGCAACTACAGTGCAGCAATTTATTCTTCTTTGCAAAGACAAAGGATGCTGGATACAGCCTTCATTTTTATTTCACTACCCTGGCTTGAGCACTCTTTATACTCTTAACTGTTTTTACTGGAGCATTTAGCACCACTCAGCAACATAACTATGATAAAAAAGAAAATGCAAATTTATTGTAACAAGTGAAAACATAACTAAAAACCATAACACAACCCTCAGATATAAGTTGTCCGGCATACTGTTTTCCTGGAAGATATAGCAACTAGCAATTAGGTAACAACGGCTAACAGGAAACGCACCGTTATCTTAAATAAATCACGCATTTCTCTGGGTTTGAACATGAACCAAAACAATGGGCTGAATGAGATTAAAATTCTCTATATAGCTGAGGGGAACAGCAGAGTCTGTGAACATTCTCCATCAGTCAATCTGAGTGACCACTTTCCTATTACCCATAGATAAATAATATTGATTAGTGGAACTTTAAAGCATGATGTACCTTAACATGTACAGTACAGTGAAATTAGTTTGACTTTCTTTTTAAATGAATCTGTCTCCTGTCATTACTCAGTAATAATGTATCAAAAATGCTACCTTACAAAAAAATGACACACTCACTTGACTGGGTTGTTGGTGATTTGCTTGATGACCTGGCAGTAGATTTCATCTCTGACAAACTCCTTTTCTTTCCCCAACTGAACAGAACAGAAAAAAACCCTCTTTTAAATCCCATCGAAGGCTACTGAAGTCCATCAAACTCAGAGATACACACAGACAGATACACAAAGTGCTGCCTGTTTAAATGCAGACAAATAGATAAACTGTTTGAGAAGAGCACTGACCAGTAAGATGTTGCTCAGACAGGCTGCTTGGCTGTTATTCTTCTTCATTTGCATGTCGCCCATGAACTGCATCAGGTCTGTGTGGACATATACATGAGTGGATGATGGAGGAACAGACTACCGGTGGACTCAGTGTGTAATAATATTAGAGCTGCAATGATTAATCAGTTATTAATCACCGGCTATATTGATAATTGATAAATAAGTAAGTTTTTAAGATAAAAAAGTCAAAATTCTCTGTTTTCAGCTTCTTAAATATGAATATTTTCTGGTTTCTTTACACCTCTCTGAAAGCAAACTGAATATCTTTGGGAATATCTTGGCAAAACAAGACATTTAAGGATGTCATCTTTCAATCAGCAGATTAATTGATGATGGAAATACTGGTTAATTGCTGCCCTAGTATGGTTAGGGTAAGATGCACTCACCCATGAAGCACTGGACAGATAAATCGTTGATTTCAGGATCATTGTAGAGGATGAGGGACTCCTGTATGGGTACCTGGATGAAAAAACACACAATGCAGCAGGTTAGTTAAAGGTGGGGTGAGTCATTTTGGAGAAAGACAGATGATATTTGAACCCAAGAGAGAAACAAACACACCCATCCCTTCAGTTGTCCTTCAGAAGCTCCACCCCTCAAATTTGCAAAGGCACATTGCCAAGGAAACAACAGTAACAACTGAGCAATATGGCCAAATCCAGCAATTGTGCAGCCTCAGTAGCCTCAATGAGGGAAAGTCATATTTTATGGCTATTAAAATACAAGTGTAGAGAGGCATGGTTTGGAGCTGAGGCACAGAGCCAACAGACAGCTGCTGAGAGCCGGCGGCTGGCTCTCAGCCTAATTTGCGAGGTGCACCTGGCTCTTAAAGGGAATGGGAGATTAATATGATTAATTAAGAAACTAAATACAACCCCTTTACGCCCAGATAATGCACTGCTTATCTAGCAAAAGTGGAGTTGGACATACCCCAAATAATCTTGTGCCATACACTTTTATGCTATTGATTGTTTAAATAGAACTCTGAGATCAGATCTGTATCTGATTTAGGACCACATATGGAAGTGAGTCAGAATTGAAAAGATCAGATTTCATTTGATTTTCTGCTGTTCACGCTGTCATGAAAAAGCAGAAATCTGAGTCACAAATAGGGCTGCACAATTAATTTAAATTTTATTGGAATCGCAATATGGCTTTCTGCAATTTTCAAATTGCAGGAGGTGCATTACTTGTTACAGGCAAAATGTGTCAAAAACTTTTAAATGAATTAATGTCGTAAAGCAGAGAAGTCATCTCCTGCAAATCAGGTTCCACAGACTGACAAAAATGAGTTAAAATAATCACAATAAGATATTTTCTCAAAATCATTCAGCTCTAATCACAAATGAGCAAAACAATCAGATTTGGGCCACTTTTGTCGCACTCAGATATGAGCTTATTGAACATGCATACAGATGTGTTCATGTATGATCACTGTAGTCTGAGCAATAACACACTCTGGGATTGTAGTGTCTCACCTCTGTGTGTTGAACTGCCTCTGAAAAATTCCTTCCACTGGCTGGCAGACCTGTGGTTCCCACTCTTTAATAAATAAATAATGTGAGCACAGAATTAGCCATGAAGTCTTATATGAACCCAAACAATCTGCATGTGATCAGCACCAACAGATATGCATCGTCTATCATACCTGAAGTACTTTGTGGCAAACTCTGCCATGGTTGAGTGGATTTCAAGCTCAAGGACTGATCCCTGAACAGATCCCGGGACTGATCCCGGGACTGATCCCTGGACTGATATCTGCACTGGTCCCTGGACCGATCTCTGGACCGGTCCTGGTCTTGGCTGGCCTGAGGCCTCTCTGCTGGGCCGCTCTGACTCAGTGTTGCCTACCCGTCTGCTGATGGGACCTGGAGACGGGCCCTGAGGTGGCCCAGCAGGTTTAGCGGCCTTCATGCTTTTCCTCCGTTCGTCTCTTCGATCGAGGTGGAGGCAGTGGTAGTCCGGGGCCGCAGAGGGCTGGGTGAGGTCCTCTGGGAAAAGACCAGAGCGTCCACCCAGGGTACCAAAAAGCCAGCCTGGTGGAACACACATGGAAATGGTATTAGAAGAGAAGGTCATAGGAGTGCCATAAAAAAGAATAAATATGTAAAAGAATAAAAAAGTAATTGTGGAAAGAATAAACAAGTAAAGTGCAGAAATATAAAAATAAATAAATAAAAGAACAAATAAGTGAATCAAAAATGTGTAAGTATAGAGAGAAATAAATAAAAGAACAAATAAGTGAATAAAAAATGTGGAAATGACAAGAGACAAAATTTGTCTTATTTTTCTTATTTAATAAGAAAATATTAAAGAATAAGCATTTTCATTTATTTTGACACCTTTTTTAAATTTTTGTGTATATTTATTTATTTAAAAGAAACCATATAAATTACTTTTTTCTGTATTTTATATTGATTTATTTCTAGATAATGTAATTTATTTATTTTATACATTTATCTTTTATCTCTAAAGAAAAAACAAAATAAAAATAAATAAATTACTTTTTCAAATGAACGAATAAAAAAGACAAAACAGAGTAATTTATATCCTAAAAACAAATATAGATTTTAAAACATATAAATAAATAAATACAGAAAAAAATTAACAGACTTAAAATAAATGAGATGCTTTTATTATTCTTTTATTATTTCATTTAATCCTCTTTATATTTTTATGACATGTTTATGTCCTTTTTATTTTACAGGTTTATTATTTTTTTCCTCCTATGACTCCATAGATTTGTATTTGCATTAAACACTGAATATAATAAAGCATATGTAACCCTCAAAACACAACACAAACATATGTCTGGTATCCGTATATTCTCCTCACCTGTCTGAAGCGCCTCCATTGGCAGCAGTTTGATGACATCACCCTTACTGAAGCTGAGCAGACTTTTGTCATCAGTCATGTAACTCTTCAGGGCAACAACATGACCTGAGTCCTAGAGAGCAGAGAGAAACGTGTCCAGGAGCGCAGTACAGGGACTAACAGTGATGGGGATCTAACGCATGTATGGGGTCACATCACGGCCAAAAGCTGCTACAAAGAATCAAATGACTGATTTAAGGATTTAAGAATGACGTACCTTGATGAGCTCCTGGAGGAAGAGTCGGATCATGGCAGTGATCTGAGGAGCTCTGGACGACTGCAGCACCAGGTTCTCACCCTTCAGCTCCAGTTCTACTTTGTCTGCACCCTGGAGCTCAACTGACAGCATCTCTGCAAAGCTACAGTCATGACAACCTGAGTTAACTTTCTGTGTGAGAAACAGCCTTGTCTTTTTTATATCTTATTTGCATCTCCTACCAAGTATGCTTCACTGTAGTGTGAATTTGGAGCGATATTGAATGTGGTTGGAGTCTAAGGTCAAATGCAATTACTTCGTCCATCAGATGACCAATTATAACCTCCTGGGCTTCTGCAAGTGTAGCCTGCATGATTAAATCTTTGTGTTTAGCGACCCTGTCACTGGCTCTTGCAGCCCAACAACCAGTCCAGTCCACCGGAAATCTTCCTCTTTCTCCAGATTAGCCACTCTGTGCCCGAATCAGCATCACAACTTATTCTAAGAGTCAGATATTTTTCTTAGGAGTTGGTGGAGACTGAAACTGAGCTAAAGGAGAGTTAATGTTGGGCTGACACTGATCAAATGGAAACAAACATGACTCCAAATGATGATAATGCTGCTCTGTGTCTGCTGGGTGTGGAGATTGCTTATTGTTTGCTAACACTGTAAACACTGAGGTCACAATATATCATTGTTGTGTTGACAACGTCTCGCACTGCCTTCAAATGGCCAATCAACGCAAAAATATAGTTTCTACATGACTGTAACTGCACCAGGCTTCTGCATCAGCCTCTTTGCTTAAAAACAGGAGCAGCCATGTTCAGTGATTGTAGAACAGGATATTAGAAGTGGACGGGAGCACAGCTCACCAAAAGTGAAGCCAAAGCATCTCTGTCGCCCACTGGTGGCTGGTTGCAGAACAAGTCATAAATCCTGCCTCCCAGTGTTAATCAATAGCACATGGGCCAAACTAAAGTAAACATCAAATAATTTTTTCCTGAAGATGGTTTCAGTCATTGTAAGTAGTTATTATCACTCCGATGTTTGTACAATTGTTCATTTTTCCGATGAATTCATTTAAATTTGTTATTTGATGATATAAAAGCCATGATTGAAAGCGGAGTTCTGAGGATATTTTGGCTTCAGTTTTGTACAGTGTGGGAGGAAGTGCAGTGGCATCGTCCATCTTTATTTACGGTCACTGGTTGGCAAGTGTGATTTTTATTATTTTGTCATGGTAGGAAAAGCAAAGGTGTTACTAACAACATTTACATCATGAATCATGTAATGATATGTTTCAATTAAAAAACTGATTTTGCATAGTTTCTGCTGTGTCTCTGTATGCAGGCTGTGTTCACCTGTAGCCCCTGAGCAGACGGAGGTGTTTGGGATTGATGCCTGATGCTCTGACCACCTTCAGGAGACGGATGCCACGATGAGACACGCCCAAGACCTGAGTGTCCCCACTGTCCGACTGCAACAAATACACACATAGAGGAAATGCTTGTTATTATTCATCAGAGGTTAGTAGTTTGGTAACCTTAAAAAAATCCCAGAGATATTTATTACATATATGAGTATATGGGTATATGTACCACTTATTTTATGTACTAATTTATTTATTTCACATCATGTGAATGGAAAGAAATGTACATACTGGCTCATGGGATTACCCAGCAGAATAGATGAGCTATGTAAATCAATTTCTGTTATGGCATTTTCATATGAATTGTTACCTCCAAAATGAATGAAAAAGGGAAATACATTAAAGACAACAATGTCATAACACACTGGACACGGACATCCCCAACTTTGCCATAACTTTCTGTCGCGCTCACCTTCACAGGGAACAGGCGAGTGAAGTAGTTTTCCCAGTTGTCTCGAGCAGCGATGACGATCCTCTTCTTCATGTTGTCATTCTGGATGCTTCTGATGGACGTTCCCACGTTGAAATTCGCTACAGAGGTTAAATAGTTAGCAAGGAATAATGGATAGTTAGTGCTCCTTCCAACCAGTTGTGAATGAGTTCAGCTCATGATAAAAACAGTTAATTTTAAAAAAGATGATGATCTGTCAGAAGTCTCACCCAGCAGGTCCTTCATCTTCCTCCTCTCCTCCCTGCTGATCCTCACACAGCTGTCAGAGTAGGTGTCCCTCATGATCTAAAACACATCATACAAATCAAGAGTTTGATGTGTTCTGTCTCTGAAGTGCAGTGGAGACCATGTGAATGGGTGGATATTAACATAGATAAGATGTCTGTAAACTGCAGTTTATCAGGTTCAACGTGATGTAAACACACTCACCTGCTCACACAGCAGATTGAGAATGTAGGGCCGGTTGAACATCTCTCTGGGGTAAAACACCTGCACACAAATACATGATACTTGAGGTTAGTTAACTACAAGATTTTCAGTTCAGTTCGCTATGTGGTGAAAGGCATTTAGAACGTTATCGCAGGTCCTTCCTTCCTGCAGCTGTCAGACGGTACAACCACCAGTGTTCCCAGTAGACCACAAACTCGCAAAACTGACAAATTCCAAAACAAAATGTATCTACAATGCAGGCAGCTTGAGTAAAAAGAAAATCCAACACAGGGCATTTCAAAGTTCTTTTTTGTGCTGATATCACACCAGTGGGGCACTTAAAACTGCATTCATGGATTTTTTTTTTTGCCCACATGGCTAAAACCTTTTATAAAGGTTTCACCTTTTCAGAGGGCTCTACCTAGAACCAAGCATAAAAGGTTATACCTAGAACCATCTGTAAATGGTTTCACCCAGAACCCCCCAATGAGAGGTTCTAAAGGAGAGCCCTCCCCAGAAGAAGCCACCCAGGGGTTCTACCTAAAACCCCTAAAAACCTATTCCAAGGGCTTTATCTAGAACCTACCCAGGGGCTTCTACCAAGAACCCTTTTTATAATCCAAGGATTTTATCTAGAACCTATCCAGGGGCTTCTTCTGTGAACCATCCAACCAACCCTTCTGCCGAGAACCCTTTTATATTCCAAGGGTTTCATTTTGAACCCAGGGGTTCCCCTGAGAACCCTTTTTTATATTAGCGTACAAAGCACCTTTGATGAAAGACTTCTTCAAGGATTTTTTTATCATCCTTGAAGAACTTTTTTGCCCAAGAAGGGTTCTTAATTAAACCCTTAGTCTTACAAAGAATCCTGGATGGACCCTTTCTTCAAAAAAGGGTTCTTCAACGCAAGTGAAGTGAAGAACACATTTGAAAAGAGTGTAGAATTAGGTTAGGGTTAGGGGCTAGGCTAGCTAGCTAATGAAAAAATTATATGTGTGTGTGTTGTGTGTGTGTATCTTACTTCTTTTCGTAGGAACAGTTTTCCCGGCATCTTGGAGTAAGAGAAGTAAACCCCAGCAGTGAAGCGGTGGAGCTTGGAGCGAATGCCCTCGTCATCTTGCATCACGTCAGCTGTAATAAACAGCAGATGACTGACATAAGCTTCTTATAACACTGGGCTGAATACTGGTTAAAAGTATTCCTCAGCTCAAATAAGAGGCCTTCTAATCCATACAAACATAATGTCTGGAGGACACAATCTGAGCAACACCCACCCAGAGAGGGGGCAGTCATGGTCGGTGGCGCAGGGATGTTCTGAAAGATAGGCGCTTGTTCTGAAGGTGGAGGTGGCGGGGAGTCTGGGGGAGCGGGCGGAGGGTACCGAGAGCGCTGCGAGCCGAACAGGTCCTCCAGGGAGCGCTGTTTCTGCCTCATGCTGCTGGAGATGATGCGGCGACCCATGGTGGAGGAAGGAGAAGGCTGTGGGGAGGGGGTCCTCGGAAGAGGTGGCCGAGGCTCCCTCTTAGGCGTGACTAGTGGCGGGGGAGGCACCCACTGTTTCTGTAAGCAGGAGGAGATGGAAGATGTGACAATGTAACACACAGTATATTCCCCACAGAGGTACTCTTTTAGACTTTTCACACCAGCACCAACTAGCCTAAAGTTGGGGTCAGTCCACTTTGGAAAGGTGTTTGATTGATTGTACCAGTGTGAAAGCTTTCTTAGCCTGTGCCAAAGAAGTCACTAAATGCACCATCCAGACTAAGAACTATAACAATAACGATATGAACCCCCACACTGATGAATGATAATGTTCTGTAAACAGCAAGCAAGTTCTGCACGCTCCAGCTGTGTCAGCCCCAGCTGTTACCTGTTACTGCTGTACACAGGGGCGGATTTAGTCATTTTGGGGCCTAAATCTAGCACAGGCATGGTAACCCATATTCTTATTCTCCCTCTTTTTCAATTCTTGAATGAATAATAAACACAGCCTCAGGAAAGAAGTTGTTCTGAAGTCTGGTAGTGTGGCAGTGGATACTTCTGTATCTCTTGCCAGATGGCAGTAAGGTAAATGGGCCGTGGCTGCAGTGGATATTGTTTTTTTCTCCTGTACTAATGAATCAAGCATTCTGATGCCAGTTTAGCATATGGACTTTTAGAAAGACATAATCAGTTATTGAAAAGGGGAAAAAAAAATTATGAGGCATTTTATGGGTCCCTTGGTAGCTTGGGGCTAGGAAGGAAATTGTCACATTTGCCTAATGGTAAGTTCCCCTCTGGCTGTACGTTGTGCAGAGAAACAAAAAGAAAAAGTGAAAAGCTCTAATGTGAGACAGAATAATAAACCTGAAAGTAGCACTGGAGAAATTTAGATACATTTGTTTTTATTTGGAGTTAGTTGGACGTTCGTTTGAAGCAGTTAGAAGATCCTGACCTTCTCTCGTGGCACAGGTGTTGTGTTTTTGAGTTTGGCCAGAGCTTCCTCTTTGGGGTCATTCTTCTTCATAAAATGCCGTGCCGGATGCCTGTGAAGAGAATAAAAACATTCAATCACAACATTACAGGAGTCAAATCTTATTTTTAAGTGCGTGAATTGTCAGCATAATTTCACCTCAGCAGTGTGACAAAGACATTATGCCTTCCAATGTTTTTTAAAGCACTGTGAATGATGCTGACTATCATTTAGTCTTTTTGTAAGGGAGAAAAGGTGCAGACGGTCTAATCAGGCTCCAGCAGGGTATTAGATCAAATGAAACCTTGTGTTGAAACCTCACAAGGAGCAGAGTTGACTGACCTGACAGGCTCGAAGGGTTTGGGTTCTGGTTGCGGCCGGTTGTTATACATCTTGATGATTTCCCGGATGTTGGAGGTGGGTTCAGGCTTCGGCTTTTCGAGGGGAGCTGGAACAGGTGCTGGTTTTGGGGGGTCTGCCGCTCTGGGAGGAGGGGTGCGCGGACGCTTCACTGTGGGAGATGAGAGACAGAAACTATAGCCCAGTGTTTCCAGATCCCATAAAATATCATCTATCCCCTTGAGCTTGTTTCATTTTCTTACCCTCAGGCTTTGGTGCTGGAGGCGGGGGCGATGGACGAGGTGCTGGTGGGGAGCGTTGCCGCTCCTGTCTGGGTGGACTGGGGGTGACTGGCCGAGGCTTGTGGGGTTTGGAGTCACCTGGAGGACCAGTAGAGGAGACAGATGGTGGGGGATGAGGAAATTATTCTAAAAATGACTTGAAGTATGGAAGCCGAGAACAGCTGTGCTTGCAGTTTCTTTTATTTATTTTTTTTATGCAAACGTCTCGAGGTGACGTGTTAATAATTTTATTATTTTCAAAATAACGCAGCTCATTTTCTCAGAAAACAAACAAGAAGTCCACTCGCCTGTTAAGTTGTAGCTGGACTCTGAATGTAAAGACCCAATACAGTTCTGCCTGTGTTAGACCTGACTGAAGTACAGTCTGATGTGTTGATTAATAATGGGTACTTGTTACAGGATGTCTTGTTGTAACTGCTTAGTTGACTGCTCCCCCATGTGGTTAAACTTTGTGTGACAGTTGGGCCTAGTAACAGAAAGAGCCATGGCTATTTGTCTCTTCTGTCTGGGGTTTGTGCAGCAAGAATGAATACAGGAATCATGACCATGCAACAGTAATCCTTGATCTGCTTAAATCAGTTGCTACACTCGTCAAAATGCCGTCTATGCATGCTTGCAAGGCATTCCTGATCTCTGATAGACATTATAAGTAATAAGAAGAAAGAACCCTTTCTTCTATTGTGATAGCAGGTTGATTATCTCATTTTCTCGAGATGACAAAGGTTGTTTTCTTGTGATAATAAAATAATTCACTTGTCATCTTGACATAACAGCACTGAAAAAATAATTGCATTGACTATAAGACATCATGACATTGAACTAAGATAGCTTGTGTATAGATAGTGCATAATATGTGTTCAAATTTATAAGAAATTGGAGGATGTACGCAAATCACATTCATCATGTTCATGTTCTTCCATCTTCTTCAAAGTCAACAATACAGGGACGGGATAAATCAGTGGGGTTTGTTTAGATGTGAGAGGCATTTGGATGATATTTTGGTTTAAAAAAAAATTGGAAGCTACATGTGTTGCTAATGCTTCCTTGTCTGCTCCACTCACCAATCTTCTGGAAGTATTCCTTCTTATCTTTGAAAGAGTGCAGGTCTTTCGGATCTGGTAGTTCCACTTCTCTTTCTGGCTGTGGAGGAAATGGACATGGGTACAACAGGTCACTACAAATGAGCAGGAGACCGACTCTATTGGAGAACAACACATCAGTGAGTTGCATGTGCATGTTCCATCAACATGCACACTAGTTTATTTTGAGTCAATCCTGCATACACAATTCTGCTGCCAGAAATAATCAATAGAGCATGGGATTGGACAATATGTTAAAATGTTCCAACTGGCCGTCGTCGGCCCACCAACTTGTGATTGGCGATATATTCGTCTATCCTTGTCAGCTCCTCCCATCCTCTCAAGTCTCTGCTGGGAGGAGTGTGCAAGTTGCGACTTCACTACTTTGTGTATGCTGTGTATGTTCACTACATCCAGGAAACAAAATAAATTAATTCCAGCTCCTCTCTTTTACAAAACTAAAATGAGCTTTAATTGCCACGTTAACTCATTGTAAAACGCAATTCATTTCATTTAATTAAACCTCATCAGAAAACATGTAAAACTCACCAAAACTGTCTTTGTTAGTCTGTCCACTCTTCCAACAACCACCAACAAGTCAAAATAAATCCGTAGTTCATCACGTTAGATGTGAAAAGAGTCTGACTCTGCAGGTTTACTCTTCATCCAGCTCAGAGCACTCATGATCTGCTGGGTGAGAGCGAGCTGCAGAGCAGAGGCTGTCACTCTGCAGACCATTACAACAGCAAAATAAAATGACAAATATCACCCAAAAAATCTCTCCCCCACAAAAAAAATCGGCCAATAGACAATACACTCATCCGATCGCCCAACACTAGTAGAACACCAAATGTGGATTAATCCACAGCTGAAAATAGTCCCCAACAAATGCACTATTTTCTTCTGTTTGAGTAACATTTGATAAAAATGTTGGAAGTAAGCTCTGAATAGGATTTTTTTGTCAAGAAAATATAGAACATCATCAGCATACAGCTTGAGCCCAGCAGCAGGACAGATAAAACATAAGAGGAGGGCATAGACCTGAACTTAAATAGGAACAGTTTGTAGAAATGTATGAAAGAATGCAGTAAAAAAAAAAAAAAAGAAGAAGAAGAAGATAAATGTTACAAATCTACCTCTGGTTCAGGCCTCCTGTGGCTGGAAGAGCGTTTAGGTGCAGATGCTTTGGAGCGGGCAGGTCGGGGTGAGGGAGATCGAGGGGAGGGTGAACGTGAGCGCGAGTGCGCCCTGGACCGCCGCTCCGACCGGCGTCTCCGCTGCCTCTCCTCCTCCTCCTTTCTCTCCTGCTCCCTCTGCCTCTGCTCCTCCTTCTTCTGCCTCTGCTCCTCTTTCCTCTGCTGCTCCTGCGCCTGCTGCTGGGACAGACTCATCGCCTGCATGGTCATCTGCTGGGCCTGTAGACGTCAGTGAAGGGAAGGTAGACATGGGTTGAGGGGCAAATAAGGGATAAAAATGATGTTCTATGCTATATGAATACTTTTCTAAATGCACTTTTCCTCACCATGAGAAAGGCCTGCTGGTTGATGAGGGCCTGCTGTGATGCTGCCATTTGTTGCATGGGGTCAGCGACAGGTGGGGCAGCCATGGGCATCTGAGGCATCATCATGGCTGTGTAGGGATGAACGTGACAAACTGTTTTACAGGTAGAAATCAGCTACAATTGAATCTGTAAACAGAACTTTCACACAGGAGACTGGGGATTGTTTACCATGTGATACAGAAATGTTAACTCTCACACACCCTTAGGGCTTTTTTGTCCTTTTGTTCAGTATTTTATTTGTATGTTTGTCAGTAATTTTGGCTGTGTTAATGCATACGTAGTTATGATGAGGACTGATGTTGGTTAAAAGATTTGACCCAAAAAAGTAGAAAATAATATTACCATATAATATTTTATATCAGTCTCATGATGGGGACATTTTTGTACTTATGGATTCTTATTTATTCTCGAATTATTTAATTTAATTAATTAATTAATTTATTTATTTTTTCATGTTTTCTTTTGTAACAAAGGAATAATATTAGGAATATATAGGAGGAATAATATTACTATATAATATTTTTTCATAGTAGTCTTTTGACTTGAAGGATTCAAGTGTGAGTATTTTTTTTTAATCTGACACTTCAAAATCAGTTTTATTGGTAATCACTGACATATTCCAGACTGATATCACCCCTGCAAAAAAAAAAAATCACTTTGCATTTATTTTATGAAAAATAATTACTTTTTGTATTTTTTTTTATGCTATAAAAAAACGGTGGCATTATGTAAACAAAGAGGCATTTAAAGGGTTAATGTTATGAAAATGAATTAATATTTGGTTGCTATGATGAGGACTGAAGCTGATTAAAAGATTTAACAAACAAACAAACAACAACAACAACAACAAAAACTGAAATGCAACATTTTGGTCCCCCATATGAGCTTAGTCATGTTCATTTGCGCATCCACATTGTCTGATCTGTGTGTGTTGTGACAGTGTCTGAACGGCATGTTGGGGCTTTAGGAGACTTGGATTATGCCAGACAAACAGTATGGAGGCATTTTATGTTTGTTTTTTTCTCCATTTGAAAACTGGTCATCATTCACTTCCATTGTTTGGGAGATTCTGCAACACTGTTTTCCTGTGAAACTCCAGCAGAGTTTTGTGGACTAAAAAAAAACAAAACCTGACCTTCAATCAGCATGAGGGTGAGTAGATAATGACTGAATTTTCATTTTTGGGTGAATTAGCCCTTGAAAGCGAGTTGCTTTCCCCTGCCAGACCAGTTTTACTGGGGGGCCAGGCTGGGACCAGCTGCTTTGACAGAGGGGCACATTCAACATGTGAAACTACACAAAAAACAACATAAAATACCATGACTGCTATTTGTTCACTAACTTACATTTTTATTATTTGTTTCTGTAACATAGTTTCAGCACCATATTCACTGCAAAAAAAGTGATCATTTTATTATTACTGTAGACTCTTGGAAGGGGTCTCTATGAACCACTCATAAACAAACACTAACTCATTCAGCAAACCGGTGTGCGTAACCACACAGACCAGGTGGAATGGAAATGTGCACGTTGCATGTTTTCTTAATCTCTGATGACACACAATTTGATGATTTAATGCAGTAAATATATTACATATTTCTCCTTTAACCTACATGGTATAAATAAGTTTTATTATGTAACATTTTGAGTTTTCTCTGTGTTTACTGAATTAACGAGGTGAAAGGTTCATGTAGGGGGATTACCTGGCATGGCTGGCATAGCTGGTGTGATTGGCATCATGGGAGTTGCACCATAGCTGGGCATTGACGCTGGCATTCCTGAGCACATGGAATGAAATATAAATAATAATGAAGCGCATCACTTTTTTGCCACTTACTTGAGATGAAAAACATTCAAGGCTCTCAAACAGGACACAAAAAGTTTGATTATTGGTGGTAGATATTAACTTACCCATCTGATAGCTTGGCATTGTCATAGGCATACCTGAAAAACAGAATGATCACAGACAGGGATGTTTCATTCCAAAATGAGGTGATAAAAGTTAAAAAGTTCTCTCTTACAAAAGAAATATGTTTTTATCACTAACATTTTCACTTAGCTGTAATAAAATTTAAGGTACATTTGGAACATAATGCAAGTGATGCTTTCTTTTTGAAACATAGAATTTTTCATGCTGAAGAATGCTTTATAGTGCAACCAAACAGAACACTAAGTGATCCTGATGCTGTGGACTTTATTGTGTGGATGGAGCAGGAGATGCAGTTTTCCTACCAGCTCCATACATGCCAGGCTGCATGGGTCCGATCCCTCCTCCTCCTCTCATCCTGCGGTTTAACATGGCTACTCTATCCATGTCCTACACACACACACACACACAAAAAAACACACATGAGTAATGCATCACATTGTGAGTGAAGGAGCAGTCAGAGTGCAGTTACTGGAGCGACATCAGGAAACACAACCCAGTGACTTCACACACTCAGTAATCAGATACAGCCAGAAACACAAAAGCCATCAGAGACAGCCTGTGGTATAAAACGTTAACGCTTTTTAGGAACAGAAAAAAAAAAAGATTATAGCTGAAATAAAAAAAACTAAATAGATGATATCACTGACTGGAGGTCCTTGGTCCAGCACAGGGTCAAACAGGTCATCAACGTAGGCATCCATCTGTCGACCACGGCCTGCAGACAGGTGGAGAAGAGAGATTAGAAAAACACGAGGATGCGGCTGTGTATGGTCGGTGTTACTCATCAGTGGAAGCAAGACAGGACATGACAAGACATTTGAGGATGTCATCTTGAGCTTTGATCACCATTTTTCACAATTTTCTGACATTTTATGGACAAAAAAATGAATTGATTGACAAAATGATTAATTGCTGATGAAAATAATCATTAGTAGCAGCCCTAAAAACACTATATTAGGCTGAACAATTACACTATATTTTATATTGAGGCAATCCAAAAGCAATGGAAAGTAATCTCTGATGCTATTTGTGCACATGTGCTGTCAGAATAATCAGAAAAATAAGTTTCTGACCTCAAGTGAAACTCTGAAATTTTGTTTCAAGACGTGTTGTTGAGTTGTTGACATCATATATGAAGAAAAATGGCACAACTTTCCTTTTTGTGGATTTGCTACCCACAGCTAAACCATAGCAAAGACAACAGAATTTAGAGGAATAGATACCAAGCTGTCGATGTAGGCTATCAAAACTCTTTTTTTTAATTATTATTCTGTAAAGGCTACACATTTTTGCAACGGGAGAATGTAAGAACCTACAATAATTTTACACAAAAATAAAAATCTTTCAAAAAGAATAACTAGGCACCTTATTTCATATGATTTTTTGTCAAATCACAGGGAGCCACTGG
>JAJHUR010139387.1:1706-16125 GCA_027495735.1 Lutjanus campechanus
TGAACTGAACAGTTTGTGGTCCGGCTTTTTGTTCCGCGTCTAATTATTCATGAATGCAGTTTGTTTGACTCACAGCGTTGAGGATGTTTCCAGCCTGCAGCACCAGGTGGAGAACAGCATGGAGCTCCTCACAACACATTAACTCTGGAGGAGGAGGAGGAGGAGGAGGAGGAGGAGAAATCTTTATTTGCATCAGTTCACAAACAAACAACCACCATGTGGAAACAGATCAGAGAAACGAAAGAGACATAAAAACAGAAATAAAGCGGAAACACACAATAAAAAAGATAACAGGGAGCTTATAATTCTTCCTGTGAGCAGCAGAGTGTGTGAGTGTGTGTGTGGTGTCAGCGACAGTGTTAACATGTAGACGGTTAGTTAACAGTTATCAACTTCACACACATGCACACACAGAGCTAAAAATATCCCAGGTGTTAGTTTGTATTATGTGAGGGTGTGAGACTGTTTGATAAAGTGTTTGACTGCAGGTTTTATGAAGCTGACGTCTCATTTTGCATTAAAAAAAAAATCTATGAGACAAAACAACAACAACAACAAAACAACACTCTGAGACTTGACTTTTTAAAGAGGTAAATCTGGTGTTATTCTGTATTTTGTGAAAAAATGAAAACCAACTTTATGTACAGGCCCGATCACAGCAGCAATAAAAACATTAAAAACATTCAAGACATTCAAAACATTAATTCAGAGTCTAATTCAGATTTATGAACTTTTTTTGATCAAAAAATGAAAATAAAAAATAAAATCACTTTTATTTTGAGGGCTTCACAGTAGAGCTTGAGATGTGTGGCTGAACCTGACAGGTTTGGGTCGGGTCGGGCCGTATTTCTCACATATTTCATGGGCTTACGTCAGGTTTCGGCTGTCATCTTTCTCCCAAATTTTATTGTTTCCAATTCAAATTCCCCCCATGTACTATCGCTGTCACTGCCAACTCCAGTTGTTTGGTACATTGAAGGAGGCTTGTTAAGAAAAATGTCAGGCTGTAATCGGGTTCGGGCTGAAATATGCTAATGAGGAATGGGTTCGGGTCGGGTTTGGACAGACTTTTGTCGGGCTTGGGCCTTTTCTGGCTCAACTTTTCCATACCTGCCAGTTGAAAAGTACAACATGAGACATCAAATTGGAGGAAACGAGAATTGTTAGCAAGCTAGCTAACACTGACGATAAATACATGTTATGTGCGTCCAACATGTAATACATGGATGCAGCTAACTCGTATTAAAAGCAGAAGAAAACGAGGCAAAACTCATGTTTAAGTATTAAAAATAATAATAATTTAGCTCATTTAGCATGCGTTACAGGATGGAAACATTTTTTTTAAATTATTTATCAATACATCACACTTTATTTACGTTAAACTAATTCAGAATAAGATATTTCAAGATTTGATACACTTACAAAACTTAAAGTCGACACATTCAGTGTTGGTTTTGGTCTTTTGAGGAATTTTCTGACAGATTTGTTGTGTACTGATGTACAGACGCTGTTACCTTTGGTGGCTGTGCGAAGGATCCTAATGTCGTGTTTCATGGCCTCACTCACTCCAGGAAACTCCTCTTTCAACAGCATGGATTCAATACGGACTGAGTAACTGTACAGAGGAAAATAAATAAGTAATCCCATGTTTTAAATATGAGTGTGAGCCTCATAACTCATGAGAAAGTGACAAGGAAGGAGAACAAACACACGAGAATGGTCCCACGCTGTCCGTGTACACATGTAACTATGTTGTGTATTAAGTCAAACCATAAATAAATAATAATCCCATCCAGCAATAATGATTGTAAACCAAAGTGCATGTTGGGTATTCTCCAAATTAAGAGCACATTTCCCATCAGCCCCACAGCTTCGTGTCCCATCTGCTGCTATCAAAACCTCTGAACAATAAAGCTTCATTTGCTCTGGAAGAAGAGCCTCTGCAGTGTGTTTCAGAGTTTTTATTCTTTATAAAAATGCCCGTTAGCTCTCACAAACTGGCTGCTCGCCTTCCGGGGAGCCTCATAAAAACAGCAATTTGAAAAACCACATTGTGTGAATGAAGCTAATGAACAACAAAAACAACTTCTGTAGTAAACGAGTGCTTGAACTGGAATAAAAAAGGAGCAACTGATCTGAACATGTTAAAATGTGTTTACTCCTTAAATCTTTTAGTCCTGTTTCACCCTGGCAGCTTTTAGCCCTGAGGTTTAGTTGATTTTTAGGGGATATCACCACAAACTCAGGGCTAACTCTGCTCTGACGCAGGAGGACCAGCAAACCCCAGGCTAAAGTCAGGCTTAGGCCACTTTGGAACGCGGCAGTGTGAAAGCTTTCTTAGCCCGGGGCTGACAGCTGTCTTAACTTGGGGCTACCAGTTCTCTTAACTTGGAGCTACCAGCTCTCTTAACTTGGGGCTACCAGTTCTATTAACTTTGGGCTACCAGTTCTCTTAACTTGGGGCTAACGGCTCTCTTAACTTGGGGCTAACGGCTCTCTTAACTTTGGACTAACAGCTCTCTTAACTTGGGGCTAACAGCTCTCTTAACTTGGGGCTAACAGTTCTCTTAACTTGGGGCTAACAGCTGTCTTAACTTGGGGCTACCAGTTCTATTAACTTTGGGCTACCAGTTCTCTTAACTTGGGGCTAACGGCTCTCTTAACTTGGGGCTAACGGCTCTCTTAACTTTGGACTAACAGCTCTCTTAACTTGGGGCTAACAGCTCTCTTAACTTTGGGCTAACAGTTCTCTTAACTTTGGACTAACAGCTCTCTTAACTTGGGGCTAACAGCTCTCTTAACTTGGGGCTAACAGTTCTCTTAACTTGGGGCTAACAGCTGTCTTGCCAAATTGCCAGCATCAAAAGTTTCTTATGTCCATCTAGAAGACAAATTAGTTTATAATAAGTCGATGCTGTACTGGTATTTCTCCACTCAGGTAACTGGGAGAAAAGCTGCACCAGTGCAGGACTTTGGTGGCATTAATGGGTCTTAATTAAAGGTTTTAATAATGTCCAAAGTATAATATTTAATTTTATTTCATAATGTGCTACTGTGTCTCTAATTGGCTCTAAGTTTTTGCTCATATTTCAATGAATCAATATTCAGTCAAACTACAGTAATAAGAGCGCGGCCTCTCACCTGGGGAGCTGAATCAGCAGGTACACAAAGGAATCAGCCAATGAGAGCTTAGAGACGTCTCCTCGGTACGACTTCAGCTTCTTCACCTTCAGGAGAGAAAAACAGATGAAGAGGAAAGCACTAACATGATGATGTTAAAGTGTGTGTGAGTGTGTGTGAGTGTCACCTCCTCTGGCTCCGGCAGCAGTTTCAGCAGCTCTCTCAGAGGCTCCGCCCCGTAAGGCTCACTGTTGCCATGGTGAATATCATCTACTATCACCTGATTGGACCTGAGGGAGGAAGAGATTGAACATTTAATTAACAGCAATAAATCTGTGATAAATATATGAGTTGAATATTTTGATGATTGGTTAATTGTTTTAAAGCATTTATAAAATAAAAAACATCAATAATTCTCTGCTTCCAGCTTCTTAAATGTAAGTTTATATAATTTTAAACTGAATGTCTTTGTGTTTTGGACAGTTCGGGAACAATTTTTCTCCATTTTTCTTCACATTTATAGAATAAATGGCTGATTAGGGGATTAAGTTCTATACAGACAGAAATAGACCATAAGCTTGTTGTTAATGATCTTTAGCAGCTCTGAGAGAGAATTTGATTTCCACAGAGTGTGAAAATAACCAGTGTGAATATGTTTCTGTTAAACTGATGGATTCAAACAAGCTGAAGGGAAACAAAGAACAGCCTGGAGCCAAATCGAGATCACAGACACAAGAAACGAGTTTTCTTTGCAGGGTGGCTGCTGCAGCTCGTTGACACCCTGGAGGGTTTTTATATCCCATCTGGTCTGGGATCAGATCAGGATCATCCAGCTGGAGCCTGGCTGCACCCAAAACCAGAGGAGTGAAGGAAGAAGGAAAGAAAGATGGAGGCGAGGGCGTCATTTTATTGTTTCAGCCTGCCTGACGTCTTCTCTGAACGCTGTCCTCCTCCTGTCCTGCCGCCGTGATTGATGAAATGTTGTCGAGTCTCCTTCAGTTCTCACTGCTGTAGTTTATATAACACGAGGTACTGTTCTTGTTTCTACTTCAGACAGAGCTGTCACTCTCTCTCTCTGCGTCTCCCTCATGCCTGTATGTCTGAGAGTGTGTTTGGAAAGCACTCAGTCTGAACATATCGATGCTGTCAAAACAACATAAACACACTCAGGACACTTGATGATCCTTCCTCAGAGTTACGAAACAAAATCACCGTGTAAGCTAAGCAGACTCAGAGTGGAGATAAATTAGATTTTCATTTGAAATATAGAATTTTAATGGCAGTTTTGAGTTTCTTGTTGTTTTGTGTCTCGCTGTGATTGTTTTGCATCTCTTTGTAGTTGTCTAGTTTCTCTTTGTAGTTGTTTTGCACTGCTTTGTGGACATTTTGTATCTCTTTCTTGTTTTGTTTTGCCTTGTGATCGTTTTGCATCTCTGTGGTGGTGCTGCGTGTTGTCCCTTTGTGCCTCTTTGGTGTTTTTTAGCATGTCTTTGTGGCAGTTTTACATCTCTTTGTAGTTCTGCATCTCGTTGTAGTCGTTTTCTATCTCTTTGTGGCAGTTTTGTGTGTCTGTGTGGCCCTTTTGCATCTCTTTGTAGTTGTTTTGCATCTCTTTGTAGTTGTTTTGTATCTCTTTGTGGCCATTTTGCACCTCTCTGTGTGGTTGTTTTGAGCGTCTTTGTAGTTGTTTAGTGTTTCTTTGTAGTCGTGCACGTCTTAGTGCCCATTTTACACCTCTTTGTTGTTTTTTTGCATCCTTTTGTGTCTCTTACTAGTTGTGGTGGAAATCTGAGAATAAGAAGTCTGACAAAAGAAATGTCTTTGGAAAGGTTTACTGAGCTTTCTGCGCAGAAAGGATCAGAACAGATACAGAGTGGTACACAGTCTGCAAGTGTCTGACACGGAGCATAGGACAAAGGCATCTTTTAAGCAGTTTTCTGAGAGGAGCCTGTTCTACGTTATCTGCAAGGTCGGGTCACTCCCTTTGTCAGGAATGTGAGAAAAGGTTAGAAGCTAAGAACGTGCATCAAAAGGAAAGTGTGTGCATAAAGTATATGTTAATTTAATCTCTTTGCGGTCCTCTTGTGCCTCTTTGCGGTAGTTTTGCATCCCCTTGTGGCCCTTCTGCGTCTTGTTGTTTTCTCTTTGTTTTGCATCTCTTTGACTCTTTGTGGCTCTTTTGCACCTCTGTTTTGCACCCTCTGTATTTGTTGTTTTATGTGTTTTCTATTATGGTTATATCAAATACATTATATTTCCAATCATTATTTAGATCTTTCAGTGACATTTTGCAAGTGAAGCCCAGGAGCCTGAGGGGGTCAGAGGGCCCCAGGCTGGGTGAGCTTGTTCAGCATTCCATCACCTCCTTCCCTTAATGTGACTTGAAACCAGTCACATGTCATGAGCGTCTGCGCCTGCATCCTTGACCAACATGTCAGCATCACCACCTCTGTTTACCCATAACACCCCTGGATGAGGGCGAGGACACACATCACGCTAACGCCCTCTCTGACAGACAGGAGGAGGTGTTCAGGTCCACGGGACGCGTGTTCAATCCATGAACGCGTAAACTGCTATAACTGACATGAACTGAATGTTTATCAAAGGTTTGCAGCAAGTAATTCAGCAAACCTGCTCATGAGCCTTGCTTTATTTTCTACTAAGCTCGGACCTTAAGAAATGTCTTAATTTAAGGTTCTTTGTGGCTCTGCAGAGCCAACTGGTTAGTGTTCAGCTGGAGGAAAAAGCAGACTTTGATAAAACGACTGCCTTTCTGGGTCAGACTATATTCTGACGTGTTTGTTGGAAAATATTTTTGCTTCAGGCAACGGTGGAAAATCTCAGCAGAGGTTAAAAGTGTTTGTTTGTGGTCAGAGTCACGAAACAAGATTTACCTCTTGAACTGTTTCAGGAAAATCCCGATGTTCATCCCTCGCTTCGAGTCCAGGATGGAGACCTGGTGCAGAGAGAGAGAGAGGCAGAGGGACAGAGAGGGGTGGAGGTGAACAGGTGTCAGGTGGAGGTCAGACCCAGGTGGAAACTGTCCACACACACCTTCAACAAACAGCAGCACACGCCATCCTGCATCACACACACACACACACACACACCTCCTCTTTGGTCTCTCTGAACGAGCTCCTGGTCTTCCCTCCCCGGCTGGGCGTGGTGTTCTCATTTCGTTGACTGTCGCTCTGACCAAACAGCTCCTCGATGGTCTGCACGTCGATCTGGTACTGCTGCTGTACTCGACCCTGAGTCCACAGGTTGGCCCGCCCCTTCACCTGTGACACAGAAAAAAGACTGAAGGTCTTCAAATGTCTTGTTTTGTCTAAAACAGTTGAACATCAACGAAGACCAGAAACCAAAAAATATTCACTTGAAACTTACAGAAAGTTACTTGCACCAAACTCCATTGACAGTTCTGTTCATTTAAAGTTTTCTTTTCTTTTTAGCAAAAGCATCAAACTTAAATAAAATAGTTCAGACATATTCTGAAGAGTTAACATGTTCTAGTAAATTCAGCTCAAGAAAGTGACCAAAATGAGCCTGTGTGAACAAAGGTGATATCAGTCAAAATTTAAGCTGTTTTTCTGGATCAGATGTGTGATCTGAGCTTCTCAGCAGACCCTAACTTAAAATAAGTGTTTAGTCATGTCTAAATAATCAATAAATGGATCAGTAGTAATCAGATCAGGACTAATATTACAACAAAGAAATTACTACTGCACGCACACATGTGATTACAACGCTTTACGCTTTACCTGATCCTCTGGTATCGTTTTCCAGAAGAAACTCCTCACTCTCTTTTTCTTCCTCAGGCCTCCTACAGGGTCTCCTAGCCCTGGAAGCAGGGGTGGCATGGGAGGAGGAGGTGGAGGAGGAAGGAGAGGAGGAGGAGGGGGAGGAGGAGGAGGAGGGGGAGCCGGTGTCGTCCGGTTGTCCTCGATATCAGAAAATCCCGACGGAGGACGAGGAGGAGAGGGAGGAGACGTTGGCACGGCGACGGCCACGCCGCCCTCCTGGAGGGAGAAACCCTCCCTCTCATTGGCCGGGGAGACGCTGCCCATCACATGCATCCCCGCGGCCGACTGGACGGGAGCGGAGAGGGGAGGCGGAGGGTTCGGTGGCGGACGGGTCGGTCACCGAGCTGACGGGTGACCATGACGACGGGTGTGGTGACGATGATGAAGGCGGGTCATCGCTTAAGGAACATTGGAGGTTGTTGGAGGGTCAAAGGTCAGATCCAAAGGTCAGGACGGGAGAGCTGGAGAGAAATTAAGAAAAAAATAAGTGAGAAAAACGTCTTACTTAAAGGAATATTTTGTTGAAATTGACCATCAACCTCCAGGGCTGAAAAGTGAAGTTAATCCCCATAAACTCAATATTAAAATGACCAATTTTACAGCAGAAATAAACATGTTTACAGGCTGATAAAAAAGAAGGGATTTCTGCACATTTTTTGATAAGATATGAGTTAGTGGAGTCAGACGCTGCCAACAACAACAACACTGAGAGCTTCAACACGGCTCTCCAGAAACTTCTGGGTGACAGAAACAGAAACTACGTCCATGTTTTACACAGTTTAGTCAAAATACATTTATTTGTTTTATTACTTAAGAGTGAGATGTTCAGGTTGACACCACTCTCCTGAAGCTACAGACAGAAACAGGTCAGCTTAGCTTAGCACAAAGACAGAAAACAGAGGCAAACGGCTAGCTTGACTCCATCCAAAGGTAATAAAATCTGTTTGAAGTGGTGTCCATAAGACTGTTATTACCCAGTCATAACCATGTCATGACACCTGTCATGAGCATGAGTTTTTCTGAATGTTATAACACTGTGTCTTAGCGAATTTCAGCTGCTGCTGAACCAAAAACACAAAAAAAGAATTTGATAAAAGTATATTTTTGGAGCTTTTGGCCTCCTGTAACATGCAGACGGTGACCTGATTTTAATTTAGTTGCACTTTGAAACTTTATCCAGGACATTTTTCAGAAAGTGTCTCCTCAGTTTAATAAATAATTTATTAAAAAAAACAAAGAAGTCATCATATCAGAGGAGGAACTGAGTTGTTCAGCTAAACGTTCACTGAGACTCCTGCAGAGAGACGAATGAGTCGGAAAAATCCAGCTGGCACACGACCACGTTGGACTTCATCTGTGTTGTTCACACTGACTCCACTGTTTCAAGTGTGTGTGTGTCTTGTGATTAAGTGAATGTTAATTAAACATTAAAAAGTTTGCGTAACATTAAATATTTACTTTTGTGTCATGCATGTGTGTGTTTTGCTGTCGTCTCTTTTCATCACTGAAACTTGACGTGTTTGTTTTCTCTGAACGATCAAAGAGCTCGAGCCTCAAGTCTCTTCATCATTGTCATCCTCCTCACACACACACACACGTGCACACACACACACACACACACACAGACACTTCATTCACACCTCAAACATCACGAGTCTCACCTGAGTGTGAAACCACCTGTTGTTCGAAGGTGGTTCTGTTGTCTGTCTGTACTGTGACTCGGTGTCACGTTTTGAACAAAAAGAACAAGAAGAGCTCGTTCAGTGTTTATCTGTGATTATTTAACTACATAATACAGAAAATTACCCTGAAATAATTAAATCCTGAACCATAAACCTTCAAGTTTAACTCCATTTAAACCTCTGTGTTATTAGTGTACTTTGACATTTTTTAATTTTGTATTAATTCTGGTGGTGCGGGGTGTTGCCCTCAACTGTTTGGGCTAAATAAGTAAAGTAGTATTAAAATCACAATTTTTGCACTCGAGGTCTTCAGCTAATCATCATTAGCCACGTTAGCAGCGTAGCTTTAGGGATGGCAACATCAGTCGGTTGGTGTTTGATTATATCCAGCTTTACTTGTTGCAAAAGTAACGGCTAACTGCTGCTAACTGTATCTTAGCTGCTGTTAGCTCAGTTAGCTGTGCACTTAGCGATCCTGTCTCCGGGCTAGAAAACACTCCTGTTCTCGATGTGTAAACATCAGCACTCTCCAGAGTTACCTGATACGACCACTAGCTGCATGGCTAACTGAGCTAACTAGCTAACGGCAGCTGCATGTAGCAGCAGCTAGCCGTTACTTTAGCATTAAGTAAAGTTATCCATCCATCAGTGAAGTCTGATGGATGGATAACTGGATAACGTCACTTCTATCAGCTCATGTTTACTCCTCCTCCAGCTCTCATTATGCTTCTCTGTTAAACACGTTTCTATTTGTTCTACTCACAACAATAACAACATTATTTTATTGATGTTTGCTCTAATAACTGCTCGTCTGCTTTGTTTACTCCACTACAGAGACATGACTTGAACCAGGACGTCCATATTTGGCTAACGTGGACTAAATTCCTGCACTGCTTAATTATTCAACACACACACTGAAACACACACACACACGGGTTGAGTCCCCTGTGTGAAGTTCTGGATACATGTCGACAAAGATATACACTTCCTGCTGATGAATTAGAGATGAGTGTGTGTGTGTGTGTAAGAGTGTTACATAACTTAATCTCACATCTCTGTGTGATCGCCCGATTTCTTCCATCAAACCTCCAACTTAATCATGCTAACAATGCTGTGTGTGTGTGTGTGTGTGTGTGTGTGTGTCCTGGCCTGATTACTGCTGATCCATTTATTTGGGGAAAAACCACTGCTTCCAAACTCCATTTAAAAATTATGTAATTTTATGTTTCCTTGCTCCTGGAGAAAAGTACATGATTAATCGGACCTGACTTCACACTTATTTTAAATTTCTTGGGTCTGCTGACAGATTCGGCTCACATCTGATCCAGAAAAACACCTGTTTTTATCACTTTTATTGGACATATTTATATTTCCTACATAGGTTTCTATGTCTGTTTTCAGTTTAAATGTGATTAGTTTCTTTAGAAACTCATGCTCACGTTTGGACTTTGTTCTCCTTCTGTTCTTTAATTAAAAGTCAAATTACAGACACAAGAAAAGGTGGTTAGTTTATAATTTTATAACATTATATCATAGTTTAATTAAATTCTTGTAATTATTTAGTTTATTTACTGTATAAAGTTTCCCTGGTTGTTAAAGTATTACTGGCAGGGATGTTTTTCTATAATTTATTTGTTTGGGCAGGTGCAGAATAAAATCTTAAATACAGCTACAATGATCAATCAATTAATCATTTAGTCGATCAAGAGAAATTGAATTAGTCATTCAAATTTGAATATTTTCCAGTTTTCTTTGCCTTTGTTTGATATTAAACAGAAAACAAACAAACAAACAAACAAAAACATTTGTATATGTTACCTTGGACTTTTAAAATCGTATGACAGCCATTTTTCACAATTTATTTAGACTGATTCATCAACTAATAGAGAAATTTAGCATTTTCACAAAGTTTTTTTCTTAGTTTCAAAATACCTGCATCTCGCTCTGGTTTTAGTTTATAACAACTTTGGAAGGAAGCTGCTGGAATCAGCTCATCTGTCTTTCCATTAAAATAAATATTACTTGATCATTTTGTTAAGCTGAATTTACTATCATGTGTTCGTGCTTCAGAAAATATCAGAACTAAATATTTTAGTTTTTAAGCATTTGATAAAAAGAGAAAGAAAACACTAAATTAACAGATTTTTTAATGGAGTTTGGTTCATCATTCTCTCCATTGTAGAGAAAGAATGCAAAGACTGTGTGTGTGTGTGTGTGTGTTTCAGATGCCAGGGAGTGGGGCTGCCATGTGCTACCGTGGTAACCGGAGTGCTACTGATCGCCGTGGTAACAGAGCGGGTTACAAACAATGACAGTTTGTTTACTTGGCAGACAACAAAATCGGGGTCACAGTGTGTGTGTGTGTGTGTGTATGTGTGTGTTGATATGAACCACGCTGTCGCCTCCTCCTGATATTTTTTCAGGATTTTTTTTTTCTCTCTGCTGTTTGTCGTCTCTCATCTTCAAAGGTTTTTAATGAACAAAAGGTTCAGATGCCTCAAACTCCGCTGACCGTGACATCACTGACATCATCCAATCACGCGACTCGGAATGTAAAAATAGACCGGGGCCAAAAATCCTGACCCGGTTCACACGAAGGCTTCTGATTGGTTAACGAGGTCCTGACAGTGTGAAGTATTACTATTAATACTATTATTACTGTTGTTTAGGGCTGATAAATAATATCTCAGTAGGCTGCTGAATTCTATTACACTGACAGATAAATAAAGATCAGATCAATCAATTAAAAATAAATAATTTATCACCATGCATTCATTATCATGGCCTCTAGTGAAAAATTTTTTTGTCTTTAAATCGATCGATCAATCAATAAATTGTGCACAACAAAGGAGGAAACAGCTGGACAAACTAATAAACCAAACAACGAACACAGAACACGTAGAGGTGCAATGATTAATCTGTTATTGATCGACTATTAAAGGAATCTGCATCTGTTTTGATAATCAATTCATTGTTTTGAGTCATTTTCTAATAAAAAAGTAAAAATTCTGAAGACATTTGAGGACTATGATTGATGAAGCTATGATCAACATTTACTGACATTTTATGGACCAAATAACTGATTGATTAATGGAGAAAATGGCTGACTGATCAATCGATAATGAAAATAGTCATATTACAGGAAAAAGTTGAAAAAATATGTAAATATAAAAGAGTGAGCGAGACACAGAGAGAGTAAGAACAGAGCTGCAACAATTAATCAATTCATTATCAATTATAAAATGAATCATCAACTATTTTGACAATTGATTAATGACTTTGAGACATTTTTATTAATCTGGGTGAATATTTTTGAGCTGTGGACAAAACAAGACATTTGAGGACGTCGTCTTGGACTTTGATCAACATTTTACACAATTTTCTGACATTTTATTGACCAAACAACTAATCGATTAATTGAGAAAATTGATCATGAAAATAATCGTTAGTTGCAGCCCTAAAAACACAATATTAGGCTAAATAACTTCACCATATTTTATACCGAGGAAATCCAAAAGTAAGGAAAAGTGACGTGATACTTGGATTACGTTACTGACTACATTTTCTAACAGGTAATCAGAGTACATTTTTAAAGTAATCCTCCCGACCCGGGTAACTTCTACGGCTCCATTGTTGTAATAACGAGTATTAACGAGCTGTTAATCTCTTCAGCTCAGACTTATGAGACCTGATTGGCTCACGAGTTCTCACATCAGCTCCAGATGCCGTCACGACTTTTTGTCTGGCGACGACACCTTCGGGGTGACACAGTGGTGAAGGCTTGCTCAGTTTGCAGATGCATGCTGGGAAATGTGCTGCGACGGTGTGATTCTCCCGAGCCGAGAAGCACTCGAGAGCGAGTTCGCTTCTCTCTGAGCCGACCGACCCAGTTATGATCGCTCCATACATCCATCCATCATCTCCTCCTCCTCCTAACTCCGCTCCACATTCCCTCCACAGTGTCGGCCCTGACCTCGATACACACACACACACACACACACACACACACACACACACACAGAGACAGAGAGAGCTCGGATCAACGCTGCAGACCAACTGACAGAAACTAGAGACGGAGTGGATGAGTAACTGACAGTGACAGTGCGTGAAAACCCTCTGATCCTCCTCCTCCTCATGTTTTGTCCTCCTCTAATGATTATCCTGACAAACTGTCCACACACACACACACACACACACACACACACACACACACACACAGAGTTTAGATGTGTAAACTGTCAGCTGAACAATCAGCCCGAAGAACAATGTGTTAGTGAAGAAGAAGAAGAAGAAGAAGAAGAAGAGCAGCAGGTTCTACAGGATTCCTGGTTTGTCTGCTGATGTACTCAGCAACTGTTTGTTCTCAACATGACTTCAAATTAACATCATGCAGGCAGATTAAAGTTTATTCTACAGGAGTCTAGAGCTGAGCAGTATATTGATATATTGTATCATGATATGAGGTTAGATATTGATTTATAATATGTCATAAGTGTTGTTTTTTCCTGGTTTTAAAGGCTGTATTACAGTAAAGTGATGATAAACTATACATTTAAATTTATCAGACTATTTTAGCTGTTCTGTTGCTATATGTTATTACATCTGCATTACTGATGATTATTTATCAGAAAATCTCATTACGTTAATTAGGGATGTTAACTGATGTTACAAAATCAATCATCAATAGTTAATCATTAGTCTAGAAATGGCAGTGCTTGTGCCAAATTTGATATTTGATTTGTCTGACCAGGTCATTTGTTTAAAAAGGAAACTTAAACTTAAACTGAGGTGGAAAAGAGGAAAAAAAATGCCTTATTCATCTTATTAATTATTAATGATTGATCAATAAGTATTAGATCGTCAGCATTTTCAACTATTGGTTATCGGAAAATTAAAGCATCAATACTTATGATACTGTTGCAATATTGATATCAAGGTATCTGGTCAAAAATGATGTGATATTTGATAATAACACAAACTTAATTTTAGGGCTGCAATGATCGGTTATTTCAATTGTTGATTAATCTGTTGATTATTTTCTCAGTTAATCAATTAATTGATCCCGTCACAATCTTGTAATGTGAAGCACACAGACAGACGTCTAATCTGCTGATCATTTTCTTGATTAATCGATTAGTTGTTTTGTCCATAAAATGTCAGAAAATGGTGACAAATGATCAAAGTCGAAGATAAGATATCAAAATAGTGGATGATTAATTTAATAATTGATTATTTGATTAATCATTGCAGCCCTACTTAAACCTTAGCCGCTCCCACCCTTTTGAGCAAACAATATGCCATCAGTCAGGACCTATATGATCAATAATTATTGATATTGACAGATATGAAGAAGAAAACGTGGTAAATTTCAATAAAGTCTTTTGAGAAATTGTTTATAGCATAAAATGTTTTTTGTCTAACAGCTCGTAACCTCGAATTCTACCCAAATTAAACTAAACTTTTTTTCCCTGATGGTCTGAATAAGTCGCTAAATTTGTCGCTTGTCTGAAAAGTTAATTAAGTCTGGCAAGAGCAACGCTTTTTAGAATAAATCTGCAATTTAAGGTCACTTCTGAGTGATGGGACCTCAACAACGTTTACGGTTAGGGAAGTCTCTGGTTGCTATAGCAACGACCAAAGAGCCGGACTGGGAAGCCAACATGGCCGCAGGTGAAAGTGTTCAGCAAAACTCGCACAAGAGTCGCTGCAAACCTGTTTGAGAAATAATGAACAGACAAATATTTACACTACAAATTCATCTGACCTCTCCTCTGTCTCACACACACACACACACACACACACACACACACACAC